>CAODLS010894288.1:0-17790 GCA_948243855.1 Flueggea neowawraea | reverse complement strand
ATAAACTGCACGACTCCCATTACCGCCGGCTACCTTGGTCTTCTTGCCACTGTTCCCTTCCCAATTCGCCATTTCCCTCTCTTTAATAGGATAACCATTCCCACCAAGCTTTAAACTAAGATTACCTGCTTCTTCATCATTCAAATTATCGTCTTCAATGACGGTAACCCTTCTCCTTTTCTCCAATTCCCTCTCTGTTCTCCATTCCCAGATCCACTTCATTAGAGCAAGACGATGAACTATTTGAGGAATTTCCAGTTGCTGGAATTCCCGTACCAAGGGGAAAAAAATTGCCTACCACTACTTGATGGTCTTGGATTCAAAGGACTAGCAATAAAAAAATATCACCATCCCATTTCCAATCATTCAAATCCCATTCCAGACTTCTTTTCTCCACAGCTCTCATATCTGTTGCACTCAAACCATAAAAAGGATGAGCTTCAGCTCCAAATCTAGCCTCCATGAATCTAATTTCACCAACTAAACCAGTGAAGACCAACAAAATAGACAGCAAAATCAACAAATCCCCACAAAAGAACTCAATTTGGCTCAAAGATTGGAATTTTAAACCTCTCCACAAAAGAACCAACTTCAAATTTCACCTAATCAGCTTCACTTCTTCCCCAAAAGTCCAAAAAGAGTACTCCAACGCATCCATGATTCCAGTTAAGTGCAACCCACGTAACCAATATAGCTTAAACCCCCGTAACAAGCTCCGATACCATTAAAGCTCCAAACTTTAATCTTCAACAAACTGAAACATCAATTAAATAGAAAAAAAGATAAGCTTACTTGAGTGAGAACCCAATCAGAGAGAACCAAGCTGGAATCAACAGCGGATCGGAATATTGCCGGCTGAAAGCTCACGGAGAAGGCAAAAACAAACAAGTGGGGCGCGAAATGCTGTGATGATGATGGAGGTGGTGACGATGATGGTGCTGCGAACGTGTTTTGTTTGTTTAGAAGTGTGTGTGGTAAGGTATGGTGTGGTACACACAAAATGGAAATTAAAACTAACAAACAACAACAACATGAGGAGGAGGAGGAGGGTTCTTTCGGTTTAGATTTATGTGGTAATATTTAATAGAAATACATTATTTATAAGTTGTTTTTACTTTTTTTTTCTGAAAAAAAATAACAATAAAATGGCTCCTCCAAATATCTATTTGATGTATCACTCCACGGGTTTTTATTGGATATTATGGTGAGTATACTTCAATTATTTTAAATAAATAATATATCACAATGAAAAATAATTATTTATATAATCATATTCAATAGAAAAATATTCACATGTGCTAGTCCGGACTCTTCTTTTTTTAGGAAAAAAATAATATAATAACAAATAAATGAAAATGTTTAAGTAATCAACGACCTTTTCTACTTCCACCACACCCTTCTCTCACTATCCCCCTCTTTTTCTCTCTACATTTTCATGAGTGTTTGAGAGAGAAAGGGTGTGTGCAACAGTACACCCCAACACCAAAAATGGTGGGTCCTACCTCACACCGCGTGTCTACACCTCGATTTTCCGAGAAGAAGAAGAAAGGAAAAAGAGATGCCTCACTAGTACCCTCTTGCTTTGCTTTTTTATTTTCTTTCTTCTTTTTTTATTTATCTTCTTTGTTGTGTCGTGTGTGTGAAACTAGGAATGAATAGTGTTCGGGAGTACGATGTTGTTGCCTCTATCGCTAATCTCTCGATCAGTCGAGAGATTTGGGATTGGGTTCGGTGCTTCGCGTACTTGTTGTGCATCTTTAATGTTGCAGTCGTTTTTGTCTCGTAAAAGAGAATCGGTTTGGAGCAATTTGGTTTATGATAGTTCTGTTCTGTTCTGTGCTGTGTTTGGACAGCTTGGTTTACTCCGGCAATCACGACATCATGGTCAACTAGATCCTAAAAGTAGAGAAAATGATTAATACAACGTGGTGAAAATTAAAGAAAATATCATATTTTTCAGATGTAAATTGTATCATCCAAAGAGGAATGCTAACAACTTTTTTTTGTCACTCACTTTGGACACTCAACTTCATGCCAGCTCATTTTGTTTTTATTCATTTTCAACTCTTTTTTCTCTTATCTACACCAAATAAACATCACTAAATTATTTTCCCACTTTTTTGTCAAAAATTTACTCTCTTTAATTAATTGTTACTAAATGATAAATTAAATTGATTGTGTTGTAAAAAAAGTGATACATATTCTTAAAATTTTAAATATGCAATATTTTTTAAGTATATCTTCCAAACAAATATTGCCAATATATGCTTAATGATTTATAAAAAATTAATAAATTTAAAAAGTACCTAATATGTTATAATTAAAAAGTAAACTACGAATTTATTGGTACATAGAAGAAAATATTAGGCTTGAATGGTTGCAAGTGTTACAAATAGATATAACAAAGAAAATGTATTCAAGACTATTTAATCAGATATTAAAAAAAAAGTATAGAAATAGAAAATCCTAAATTGGCGGCTAGGCTACTTTTAATTTAATTGATCAAAATCTAGTAAAAAAACCCAATTGGGAGTGGGACCAAACGTATAGTAACGAAAACGGTGCAACCGCATTCAATAATGTTTACAACCAAACAAAACTTGAAGAGAACTGTCGGACCAATCAACTAACTCTTTTTTGTTGACTTTGACTATTTTGTTCGTTTCTCTCGTTGGTTACTCTCTCACGGAGGGGGGGACAAGGTCAATCTCAACTGGTCCACCAGTCACCGGTGGTCGTCCTCTGAGTCGGGTCAAGGGGTGTTTGGACCCGACTGCTCCACCGGGTCTTAACCTATTAACGTGTCACGTTTCATAATAAGAGGCTCTTTAAATAGTGTTTGTTAAACTATTTGTCCATCACAGTTAATGGGGGATACATGTGGGAGCGGGTGTGAGCGGTCATTCCCACGGTTGCCACGAATACCTCTATACTATATCCCTTTATATTTAAAATTATTGATAATGAACTCATTTTGAATCGTTTTCAAAATATGAATAGTCGTAGAAATCAATTATCTCGCACCACAAATCAAAGTATAGCTTGATTTGTACTCTTTTTTATATTTTAAACTGTTTTTCATGTAATTTTTTTCGTACTTTATATATATCGATATCGGTATATTTTTTGTTGCAAAAAAAATCATTTTAGGCAATGTAAGACCGCCCTCACGCGCAGAGATTTTTGGATCCGCCGTCGATCAGAGTCCTCCTCGTTGGTGACTCTTTTAGTGTTTAAAAATAAATAAAATAAGGTTCTCTGATTTTTTGTTATTTTGAGTACATAATCTCACATAGTTAAATTTATGGACGGCCTAATTAGGCGCTCAGTGCGTTATTAACTATTTTTAGATGCTAGCAAATATTGATTTTGCTTCATAAATTCGATTTAGTAATGTATAATTGGATATGTGATCTTTTTTAGCATGTTGCTGCTACTACAAAGCCTAGCCAAAACAAATTTTCATTTGAAACTTAACCATATTGAAGTACGTTGTTATCTTGATTTGCGAATTCATTTCACATGAGCTGTATCCATTTAGTTCAATTTAAAGTAAAAAATAAACTGAGGGGAATGCAGTTAATTAAACAAAATGCACTAAACATGGTCAATGTCATCCAGTTCTCCCTCAAGTAGTTAAAAATGCCTCTTCTATATTCATTTGCAACATAATGAGTGTGTTTATTTTGAGTAGATATGGTAGGTTGCACTATTTGTATATGCATTTTTTATTTAAAATTGGTGTTTATTTTCCGTGTAGATTGATGACTCGTCATACTTATTTTGACCTTTGAGTTTAGATCAAGAGTAGATTGATAACTCGTCATCCATAAGATAAAACAAATTTTGTATTACTTTCTAAAAATATCATATCTTGAATGAATTATGTCATTTTTGGGATGTTTATTTAGAATAGATTCGTTTTTGTATAAAGTGATTTTATTCTTTAGAAAGAAATTATTATGCATTCTTTTTACCTTTTCACTTTACAATTTATTTTTACTAAATTTAACTCAAACAAATACATTTTTAAAAAAAAAATACAACTTTAGAAGGGCAAAATAGAAAAGTTAACAGATATTTTATATAATGTTCATTTTTTATGCACTCGTTGTCAATCCAATTCTTAACTGTTTAATATTTTAATTGGCTCCAATATTAATGAGCTATAAATTTATTAATTTTTATATAGTATTTGTTAATATCCTAAATAAATATATTTTGATTTAAACTAAAGAAAGGGTATCTTTTTCAATCGTTTTTCACCATATAATATATACAGTTGATCAATTTAAAATTTAATCTATCATTAGCAAACATTTCTTTTTGATGAAAATTTTGAACCAATTTATTTGTCAACTTAACTAAACTAATCCCGCAAACAACTATCACCACCCTCACTCAACCCTGCTAGGCAGGGAAGATTGAATTAAAGACGAGCCAGAGCGCAAAGTTACACATCATTGGTAAAATTTATCTATATAATTTGTGGGGTTTTAAATGAGGATGGTTGTTACTCTCGGTTAAAATAGGGTGTCATGGGTAGGTAATGGGCACATGAGCTGACGAATCGGACCAATCGAAGGAAATCTTTCTTCAGTTCTCTCCAACCTGTCTATTGTTCGCATTTCATTAAGACCATAACCACCCACATGACATGAACCCATATACCCAACCAACGCATATATTCTTTTTTTTTTTTGAAGAGAAGGTAGTATTAAGATTAAGAAGAGATTACATCAGAAGACAACAATTCCCCAACAAAGGAAGGAGGAATGTGCCAGAAAGTAGGGCTAGCATAGGACTTAGCAGCTCGCGCAAGAGAATGAGCAACCACGTTTTACAAATTGAAGGGAAAAATCATATCCTACTTCAAATAAGGTCCGACATTCTTTTAAGATCATACCAAGTTCAGAATCGTCTTCTCTATTGCTGAAAAAAGCATCCACCACAGCTTTTGCGTTCATTTCAAATAGCACTTTGGAGCAGTTCAAACGAAGAACCCATTGTATAGCTTCTCGGAGACCCAAACATTCTGCAACTGTTGCAATACATCGAGACCCATACAACTTAGTCATACCACACATGAGTGTACCTGAGTAGTCCCGGATGCATACACCCACTCCAATCTGCGCTTCTTCTTCAAAAATAGCCGCCTCCAAATTACATTTTAGCCATCCCTGTGGCGGTTTACACCAATGAATCACTTGGACTTCTGGTTGTTGCTGCACTAATCGTTCCTTCTTGATGCATTGGGCGGATTTCTAGTCTCGGACAAACTCCAGCCCTTGCAGCACAGCTAAACGTGGTGGAAGCAGCACATCATTCCACAACTTTCGGTTCCTCTGTGACCAGATACTCCAAAAGACAACGATGAAATCCAGGAAGGTTGACTTCGGCACTGATGAGGTAAGATAGGAGAAGAACTCCTGGAAAGTAGTGTGGTCTCTTCCTGGGTCAAATGATGTTAGTGAAGCAAGACAATGAGCTGCATAAGGACAATTTACCAACAAATGAAGAAGGTTCTCAGAATGGCCACCACATAAAACACAACTAGTATCCAATGGAAGTCCTCTATGATTAAGAGCTTCTCTAGCAGGTAAAACATTTTGACATGCACGCCAAAGGAAAAGTTTGATGCGAGGTGGAAGATCCAAGCTCCAGATTAGATGCCAATCACTTGTAGCTGAATTCATATTATCAGGATGCAAGAGATTCATAGCCAGACGATAACCTGACTTAACAGTATAAAAACCCTGCTTAGCAAAATGCCAAATCATTTTATTCGGTCCTGGAGCTTGAGTCAAAGGTATTTTAGCAATAACAGCTGCATCTCTGTCATTAAACAATTCTTGTAGGAGCTCAACATCCCATTCTCGACAGTGAGGAACCAATAAATCCGAAATTTTAATGTCCTCCAAATCAATAGCAGGAGGTGTTTCCACGTGAAAGTTGGTATCATCAACCAGCCAGGGATCATGCCATAAATTAATTGATTCCCCAGTCCCTATCTTCCATCTGCAGCCACGAAGCAAGAGAGATTTGCTTGACCAGATACTTTTCCAAGTGTAGCTTGGATTGTGCCCTAATTCGGCAGACCAAAAAGTCTCTTCTAGAAAATATTTGGCTTTGAGTACCTTTGCAGCTATAGTATCAGGTTTTGAAAGCAAATTCCACCCTTGCTTACCAAGCATAGCAATACTGAAAGGATGAAAGTTGCAAAAACCCAAACCTCCTTGTTCTTTGCGTTGTCATAAGATCTCCCATCTAAACCAATTAATCTTACAACTCCCATTAGCTTTTGAACCCCACCAAAATGAATTCATCATTCTTTCCAGTTCTTGACAAAGTGAAACTGGAAGAAGAAAAGAGCTCATGCAAAACGTGGGGATAGCTTGAGCCACTGATTTGAATAAGACTTCTATACCTGCTTGGGACAATAATCGTGATTGCTAGCCTTGTAATGGCTTCCGCAGTCGATGACGTAAAAAGGCAAATATTGCTCTCTTTTTTCTAGCTATCAAAGAAGGTAGACCAAAAAGAATTTACACCATTGAAAATACTCTAATTGAAATAGTGTTTTAATTTGAGATTATGATCAGGGTCCCATCACTTGAATACACAGAAAGTTCCGTACGTAATAAATTGTAAATATGAAAAAAGTTCAAACTAAAAGAAGGGATTGCAATTCATCATCATGCACCGAACTCCGTAAACTAGACAATATACTCTTATAGATATACAGCACGTACAAAAAAGCCAACGCCAAGTGGGCTATTTTTGAGCTGGAACTGTGGCCACTGGCTGGCTATGTGTCTAAATTATTCAAAGAATGAATTATTTTGATATATCCACGTGCCACTTTTCCGGAACATTAAATTAACAATTGATACCACAATTCACTATCAACATTATGATTTAACTATTGCTTTTCTATTTCTGACTACTATTTTTCATTTTCGTTAGAAAGTAATTTTTTTTAAAATTATTTTATTTATTTTTATAAAAAATCGAATTTATAATTTTTTAACGTTAAAATTAATTTTAATACTAATAAACTACAGTATGAAAGGATTTTACTAATGAACTTAAAATTCAAAACAGTATCCAACACTAAAACATTGAAATTTGGAATTATCAAGGGAAGCAAATCAAATGACTTGTAAAAAACGTAGTATAATTTAATAATTGCTTCATAACAATTTTTTGCTTGAGTTTTTCTAGTACTGCGATTTCAAAAATTATAGAAAAAAAATACCAATTTTGTGACTTTGTTGCAGTTATGTACACATTAAAATTTTTGTCAGAAAATATTATTAAATAATAATATGACACTAACGGTATAATGTTTGGTATAGTTTCAATGCTCAAGTCATTGCTTATTTATTTGATATTAGCATCAATATTAATATTTTATGGCTTTAATTTGTAGGTTTGATGAAGCAATCGAGTGAATTATGCGACATTTGTTTTTATCTGTAACTAAGCAAATTTTATTTTAAACAGAGCTGCCAAAACAGTGACCTATTATAATTTTTCACAAAAAGCCCTCCATCTAATGGATGACCTATTTTAAAGATTATCACCACAAACATAGAATATTCTACAAGAAAAAAATATAAAAGAGAAAAGATCACCGAACAAGTGTGTCAGAAATCACATCGTAGTAAATGCACCGTTAGAATTAAACATAAACTATTTTTCTCTCGAAATCATTTTTTTATGTACTTATATGAATCCATTGGAACCTCAATGTTGTAGAATATACATGAACTAAAATTTGAGAGCTAGAGACATGTTAATAAATTGAGCACTTCTTTTTCGTCTTTGTTCAAGAGAATAGACGACTTAACTAACTATAATGTTTAATCTCGTACATCTAGTGGCGTCAATAGATGTAGCTTTTTCTCCCTATAAATATGAATCCACCATGTCTTTCTTCAGCATATATGGTCACCAATTTCTATAAAGAAATCAATACTCTCTCTTTGGCTATATAAAATGGCTTTTATAGATTGGATCGCATTTTGGTTACTTGGTTTTGCTCTGGGAGGACGAGGTTTTGCCATGGTTGATCACCAAAATCATGTCCAATTTCAATGTAGTTTCACGAGGTATCCTCACCTTTGTATCCAAACATTGATGGACTCGAACCATAGTTCAGTGGATATGATGATGTCTGGTCTTGTCAACAAAACCATAGCCGAGATCAACCTGCGTACTTCATTTTTCAGAACTTCAAGCTCCCAATTTGAAATGCAAGGCGCAAATCTACGTGACGAATCTTTCAATATTGATGGTAATAGTTAATTCCATGCATAAGCTAGACAATTTTTTTTTATCAGTATAAGCTAGTCAATTATTCTTTTCTTTTCATTGAACAGTGATTAATTAACTACCTAAGTTTACAAAAATGTGCTTTTGAAATTTGTTCACGACAGGATTCAACGGTGAAGAAAAATATTCAGGCTAAATTAAAAATAAAAAAGTAGAGAGATATTTAAAAAAAATCTTTCAATTTACATGTTACCACAACCAAACTTTACTTATAATATAGAAATTGAAATCTCAAATTCTCCATTAACTAAAAAATTATAATTTGTAACTATATATAAATTCTTAGTTGACTTTTCTTTTGAAGTAATGTTTTTACACAAGGAAAATCCTAGAAATACTAAAAAAGACATATGGTTGTTATGATTTAAGGCTAGTTGTAACGTGTTCCCAGTTCCTAGACTCGTTGATGGGGACGTGTTACTGCGTCCCCATCTCCTAGCCTGTCCTCTGTTTGGAGTATGGGCTAGAAAATCTGGATGTGGAGATCAGTGGTTCTCACACCCAATAAAATAATAGTTAAAATTTTTAAAATAATAATTAAAAATTTTGTTTTAGTCCTTGTTATTAAAACTATGATATTTTTTTATCTCTTCTTACACTTTGAGTAATTTTATTATCTTAATTCTTGTTATTTAAAATTATTTTTTGTCCCTCTTTCTCATTTAATTCAATAAATAAGATTGTTAAAGTAATTAATAAATATACATGACTTGATTAATTTTTTAAATTATTTTTAATTTTTAATTTGAATTATTTGTTTTAAATGTATTGGTAGCATTTATTTGTTATTTTTGGTTTGATAATAGTTTATTGAAAATTAAATTTGTAAAGTAACAAATTAATACCTTGTATTATTTATAATATTATTGTCATATTATTTTTTTTTTATTTTTATAATGAATTTATTTTTTAATACAATATTATTTTTATTTTAATGTAATTATTTATATTTAATGAATTTGGGTAAAAAGTATTAAATAAAATAGCAAATAAAAATTGAGAGATTAAAATTAAATTGTGTTTAGTGGAAAGCTGAGTAAGAGTCCCGCGTGACTCTTACTGAGACTCTGAATTACTAATAAAAAAACTGAAAGATTAGAAACTGTAAACCTTAATAAAATAATAATAAAAATACTAAACAAATCTCCTACAAAACAATTTTAAGAATCCTAAATTACAATCGTCCTAAGTCCCCACACTTTTTACTTTTGTACCTGCAGAGTACTGTGAAGAACTAATGAAGAAGTCACTAAAATTGCTAGAAAAGTCATTATTAGCACTCAAAGATTCTCCAACAAAAAACAAACACGACATCCAAACATGGCTTAGTGCTTCTTTGACCTTACAACGGGAATGCAAAGATTCTTCCGCCGGCACACATGTCTCCAGCAAAATGGACTATCTCTCTGCACTTGCAAGTAACGCTTTAGCTCTTGTCAACAGAATCACCAGCAACAGTAAAAGTCCACCAATTCATAACAAGAGAAGCAAAAAGTTTCCCAGTTGGGTTTATACAAAAGAGAGGAAATTGCTGCAAAGTAGTGAAGTTAATGCAGATGTAGTGGTGGCAAAAGATAGAAGTGGAAACTACAAGACTGTAAGTGAGGCTGTTGAAGCTGCTAGTGGTGGGAAAAGGTTTGTGATTCATGTGAAGGGAGGGATTTATAAGGGAAAAGTTCAGATTAAGAAAGATGGGATTACGTTGATCGGAGATGGGAAGTACTCTACGATCATTGTTGGTGATGATAGTGTTGCTGGTGGATCTTCCATGCCTGGCTCGGCCACAGTTAGTAAGTTCAATCTTTCTCTAGCTGGTCTTTTCTTTCAAAATGTGTTATATGGATTATTCTGTTACAAAATGCTAGGTGACAACATGGTTTGTAAAGTTACATATAAATTTGTCAAGTAACAAATAGACCACTTATATAAATATATAAAATTATCAATAAGCTTGTATTTTATCACTAGTGGAGTCAATATGAACATTGAAGAATCAAGAATTCAATTTCTGATAAAAAAAAATAAAATGATTTATCAAAAAAAAATATATAAAATTTTTATTTTATAAAATTATACTTTATAACGTGGATTTATAATCTTAAGTTCCACAATTCACACGCGTAACCCCTAGAGCTAATCTCAAGTGCACAGTTCAACTTCAATATTGCATCTTTTAATACGAAAGAAGTGTGTACATGTCTTGTTTGTCATGTTCCATTACTTAATTGGTTGAGTGTTGCATCTTTCTTTGTCATCACCCATCGTTTGATTATCACCACCAAATTATAGTTGCATCACCAAATTTAGTTAGGGTGATTATACTTTTTTAAATACTGTTTTAATTCAAAACTACAAAGATATTAACTCTCTCACTCATTTTTTCCTTAATAATTTTTAAACAATTAACTTTAATAAATTTAATTAAGTACTTTTCTTTTCTAGGTTCATTTATCCTATAAGATTTTTGCACATAGTTAATCGAACTTCTTATTCTAAAAAAGATATACACTATCTACTACTCTTTTTATCCAAATAAAACAAACTAGTCTAGTGATAAAAAAATCGAGATTGAGGGGAAAAAAATATTTTGTGACGTGATTGGGATCTACTTTTTCTTGTACATTGAGAGTCTAATTCGATAAAGCTTTTCCCAATATATAAATAAAATTAATTTATTTCATTTACTTCATCTATATATAAAAGACAGAAACCTCATCAATCGGTACAAGCTCATGGGATGACAATTAAATTATTGTATAAAGCAAAGCAATTAATATTGTAATAGCGATTTATATATTTATTTTCCAAAAAGATTTCAAAAAGGCGACTAATAAATCGGCATTTTGTTCTCATCAATCTTGTTGTGGAGAAGAAGACCATACTTATATTTTTCATAAATTCCAAATGAAGCATCAGCAACCATAAGCTTTTAACTAGCCACCATATGCATTAAACCAATCCAACCACCCATAAGCACATATCTCCTCTAACTCCATCCAATCATGTTTAATTAACAGATAATTAGTTTAGTCCCATATAAAAATAGTAAGTTAAAATAATAAAAGAGACAAACTCATATCAATTGAACCAAAGTAGATGGTGAAAAAAAATTGATATATTTATTTATCGATGTTAACATTTTATTCTGATTGTGGCAGCAATCACAGGAGATGGTTTCATAGCCAGAGACATTGGATTCCAGAACGCAGCAGGGCCACAAGGAGAGCAAGCATTAGCTCTCTATGTTGCATCGGATCATGCTGTTTTCTTCCGGTGCAGCATTGCCGGGTACCAAGACACTCTATTTGCACTTGCACTTAGTCAATTCTACAGAGAATACGACATTTATGGCACCATTGACTTCATCTTTGGCAACGCCGCTGCTGTCTTTCAGAATTGCAACTTGGGTCTTCTCAAATCCGGTAAAAGCCAGTACAATGTCATTCTTGCAAATGGAAGAACGGATCCGGGACAGACCACCGGCTTTTCTTTACAAAATTGTAGGATTACGGCAAGCTTGGATTTTTCTCCGGTAAGGCATAATGTTGAGTCTTGTCTAGGAAGGCCCTGGAAGGAATATTCCCGGTCGGTGGTGATGCAGACTTATATCGATGATTTTCTTACTGGGAAGGGTTGGGTTGCGTGGCCTGGTGCAGGGTCATATGCTAAGACATTGCATTTTGGTGAGTACAAAAATACGGGACCTGGAGCTGGAACATCCAGTTGGGTGAATTGGCCTACAGTTCGTCTTCTCGGACCTGAAGATGCCGTTAAATTTACCGTTGGTAATTTGATAGCCGGAACATCTTGGCTGCCTTCTACCGGAGTGGCTTTCATCTCTGGTCTCTAGTGATCATTCATTTGACTTGTCCATAATAATTTTAATTGGAAGGTACAGTTAAGTTTTATTAATCATTATTGACATAAGTTGAAAAAAAAGCAATTGGAGGAGCTCAAAGAGGAGCCACCATTGTTTCAACGTGTAGTCTTTCGTTTGATTGATTATTTAGAAGCAGGTACATAGTGTTTGTACCATATTTGAATATAAGAATAAATTATGAATAGAAGGACCATTTTCTGTCACTTTATGGATAAATTGTTGGTTATCCAATAAGCTTATTCACATTCTTTTTCTTATCCACAATGGTAGAACCAAAATTTGATTAAGGTGAATTGATTTTAGAACGAAAAGATGAGCGATACGATAGAGTAGATGAAATTGGTAAAAATACCCTAAAAATTTATGAATAACTGTAACCGATCTTGTCTGACTCCACTTAACTTTGTGATTGCGTATGCAAATATATAAATCTAGTGGTATATATTTAAAATCAAAACTATTCTACTCATTCAAAAAAAAAAAAAAAACAAGAAAAGCATCTGATTAGATGTTTCATAGATAAATGATCATTGAAAAGACTTTACATGCAATGGATAGAATGTATCTTTTTTTTTTAAATCAAGTTTTATGTATTAATACATCTTATAAAAAAAATGACTTCATCTTTGGTTGTCGGAACATCTTGGCTACCTTCTAATGGAGTGGCCTTTTACCTCTGGAATCTAGTGATGATTGGTTTGACTTGCTCATAACAATATAACTACTGAACATGATTTTTCACAGTGTTTTCGAGTCTAATTGCATCTTTTTATAGACGATTTACAATGCTTAAAAAATTTGTTCTTTTGAAATCCATGCTACATAGCACTAATAGTATCATACATTTCTTATGCACATAATCCATTTTTATGACAAATGCAGAGTATACTTATGATCATCTCATTTCTTTGCTCAGTAACTCTTGGGATTTCAAAAGACTTAGAAAAACTTAGAAAGTCATAAAAATTCAAACAAGAGGGAGGTTTTGGTCTGAAGATTGGTCTGAGTTTTTCATTCATAAGAAGTCTTTTATATAGACTTCTGAAGTTACAAATGGACAAAATTACAATCAAACAACATTTATAATTATTGATATGATATGTAACCATCATTATGGACTAATATAACACAACATAATAAGTAGCGACAATTGTGAGCCACAATTATTGACAATAAGTAGCCACAATTATTGACTTATACAACCTAATATGACAATTCACTATTGTGGACTTTTAGAAACATAACATGACAAGCCACTATTATGGACTTTAGTAATATACTAAACATCTTTTTTAACAGACCAAATCAGTGACTCTTTATTGTATGAATGATGATGATGGAAGTATTGTCCATGTGCTTCCTGGCTTATATGGATGTTGGGGTAGACATGCATCATTCCACAACATTGAAATTTTTTTTTCTGAAGAGTTGTCACTATTATTGTCTCTATAATCAATATCTTTTGCTAGGAAATAAACCTGGAGGTGGTTGAACCAGTGTTGCTTGGTTCAATTGTGCCATAACTTCATCATGATCTGTTTGTTCCATAATTTCATCATAGGATTCTTGAACATAGTGACATTGGATGACTCTTATTGAGCTGGAAGTTAGAGTTGGGGCAATGATAACTTCAATTGGTCTAGTCTGAAAGCCTACAAGAGTTGTAGGTGGAGGTAGAATTGAATTATTAATGGAGCATAAATGCTCCATTAACTGATATCTCATTGCAGAATTTCCTCAAATTGAAGGTTTAACATCTCCCCAGTCATAATTGACATTTTATGTCCATAAGAATCCTTGAGAATGACGATAATAAGGATCATAGAAAATATTAACTATAGTGTATGGTTGATTTGACTGGTCCATGATCCTTATATTGTCAATGGTTGTTCTAAGCTTTCTTCTCCAAACTAGGATTTCTTCAAACCATTCAAGAAAGGTCTATAATAGAGAGTGGCATTTTTTTATCATCATTCAAGTGATTGAAAATTGCTTAAGGGTCAAACTCTATGGCAATATAGTGTAAACCCACTAAACACCATAAGAAATCCTCAGTGAATGAATTGGGCATCAGAAACGGTTTTTGTGGGGAAACTGTATGGAGGATCAAACATGAAGTAACTGGGAATCAGACTACTGAAATAGATCTCAGGAAAAGGATACCTAAAATGGAAGAGATGGGTCTTGTCATAATTGTTGACTTTCTCATTGATCGGCTTCTTGTATGTGCACAAGAATCGATGTAGTGTTAACCCTCAAGTATTCTTCGTGTATCAAATCCTCTGAGAACGTGAATTAATTGTGATCGAAAAAGAAAATAAAAGCAATAAAACTCATGGTTGGTTTTGGATTTTTGATTGATTAAATAAAACACGAAGGAAGCAATTGAAAACTAGAGTTTAAAAGTGAATAAATCAATAAGAGAAAGGCGTTAGGCTTTCAAGATTTTGGCTAAGGAATCCAATTTATCTAAGCTAATGGAATGTGATAGGTTGCATTTTAGGCACATTTAACATTGCATTTTATGTTTGTTTTGCATCATAAACTAATGTTATTCGTGTCTTTTTATTTCTTTTTGCTTCTTTGGTATTTTAGGTGGACTTTTGGTGAAACGTGGGGATTTGGAGTGATTTTGGGCATATTTCAGCATAGACAGCATTTTGGCATGGCCATGCCATAGCAACGCGATGACTGGACTGGCTTATTCCGCATTGGGTAACATGTTTTCACTATTGGGGCTCTGTTTTTGAGCCTCATGGACGTGTTTGAAGGTTGCTGACCTATTTTTACTGCTGGAGCAAAACAATTACCATTATTATTGTTATTTTTAATTATTTTGGAGGGGAATTAGGTTTTCCTAATTACGACATATATAAATACCTATTTTCTGCTCATTGTTTTCTCGCTCCTCCCATTCTCATTCATGCACAACAATGGAAGCCATCTTTCCTCTCAATTTCAACTCTCATCTCATGTGTAACTAAACTTCTTACTAGTTGAGGTATTTCAGAAGTTCGATCTGTTGCAGTTGTGAGACCTTTGTTATAAAGCATTTCGAGTATTTATTCAATCTTTGTACCTTAGTGTTGAGTTCATTTTTGATGATGATGAATGCAAAACATCCATGAAAAGAGATGCAAAGGTGTAGACTGGATGTTGTACGCATAAAAGTGTATATTCTGCATGTAAAAGGAAGTGTTATGGGCATAGAAGGAAGTGCCGTACGTGTAGAAGTTATTCCAGAAAACAATGAGCATCAGGTGTTTTTCTATGCACGTAAAACATGGTGTTATAAACGTATTCGAGCAAGTATCTAGATGAGCTAAACATATGATGATGATGATGATGATGACACAATGAAGAAAACAATAATGTGCGTAGAAGGATAAAAGTACAAACCTTGAGGTGGAGTATTACGCATGTAGTAAGGTGTACTAGTTGCATAGACAAGCTACAGATGAGGACAAAGCTAAGAGGTTCCTCAAAAATTCAAATCAAATATTCTAACACATTGACGTGGAATTAAAGGTGCAATCTTTGAAGATGTTTGATCTATGCACGTAAAAGAGGATGCGCTGTACAAACTAACAAAGCCAAGACACTCCTCAAGATTTGAATTCAAATATTCTCTAACAAAGTCACATGAAGAACCATCGGTCTAACCTTGAAGGCATGTTTATGCACGTAGAAGAAGGTACTACGAACGTAGAAGAACACTAGGCAAAACTTGCATATTCTAGAAGTTGAGACCAAGGCACGCAGTATACAGTACAACACACGTAGATCAAGTCACTACACAAGACAACTAGTAAGGCACGTAGAAGCCAATCATTTCAAGACAGTAGTTACTGAGGTTAATGCAAGGCGCGTAGAAGTGTTATCAAGTCACGCAGAACGCAATTGGAATAAGGTATAATGCGCGTAGATGGTGTATAACACGCATAGTAGAAGGTGACGCCAATTAATTTTGAATTCTCCATTATCTCACAACAGCTACTTTGAGGCTCAAATGACTATATTTCTAAGAGTGGCTATAAATAGACGTCCGAGAGAAGAAAGAAGATAAGCGATTCATTTGCTATGCTTTTCTATTATTGTTTCTCTATTCTCTACCTTTCTAACCCATTTGTGCTATTTACTTACTATCTTACTATTAGGTTTGAGTGAGCTTTAAACCTGTTATATCCTTGGGTTGATTTTGTATCAAGCAAGGTTATTTGCTTGGGGTAGATAGGTTTTCTAGTGAGCCTTAGAAAACTAGAGTTTTGGTTTGCTTGTTTCGTCCCTAAAACAAGTGGTTCAGTTTGCTAGTTAAGCCCCCAAAAACTAGAGGTTTGGTCTGCTTGTTTTGTCCTCAAAATAAGTGGTAACAATTTTCTAGTTGAGCCTACAAAAACTAGAGTAACGGTTTTCTTGTTGAGCCCAGTTTGCTAATTGATCCCGCAAAAAAAAATTGTGTAAACAGTTTCCCTCCACTCGAAAGTGAGGGGTTAGTGGATTGAAATTCTCTAGTGGATCTAGAGGAGTAGATGTAGGTCAAGATGATCGAACCACTATAAATTGGATTTGTCATCTCTTCCCTTAATCTGTCTTATTTATTTACTTTGGATTGCATTTAATTTACATTGTTGTGTGTTGATTGAATCTTTAGTTGCTTCCACATTTACTCTTTGATTTAAGTTTGAAAGAAAACTTTGTTATTTGTTTTAATTGTAAAAGATTTCCAACAAAGTTTTCAAACTCTTTAAATTTCTAATTTACGCACCTCTTGGAGTGCCATTACCCTTTGGGACAGAATTTACAATTGGTATCAGAGTGAGTGCTCTTGATATTTATTTTTGGCTTAACATCCAAAGATTAAAAGATCCCAAAAATGGTTTTTTCAAATGATATTTTAAGGTATGAAGGTTTGTCCATTAATCATGCTCCTTTCTTTTATGGCAATGATTACATTTATTGGAAAATAAGGATGAGGATCTTCCTTCAATCAGAAAACATAGACATTTGGGACATTGTTGGGGAAGGTCCATATGCGCCAATGAAACTTGTAGATGGAAAACAAGGGAAGAAGCCAAAACAGGAGTGGAATGAAAATGACAAAAGGCGAATCTCCTACAACCACAAAGCTATGCACATTCTTTACTGTGCTTTGAGCAAATCTCATTTCAATAAGGTTCAACAATGCTCTACTGCTCAAAAAGTTTGGAAAACTTTGGAGGTTACATATGACGGTTTTGGTGTAAGCCTTAACCCCAATTCATTGTATATGTACCTTTATTTTAGAAATAAAAATATGAGGCTTAGTTTTATCATTCATTTATTTTATGTGCATATATGGTTGATAAAATGTCTATGAATGAATATTCAGTACTTGAGTTATCAAGGTTGAGGAGCTTGATACAAGAACCTGGAGGTGATAAAGAATTTCATTCTAAACATCCCTAGTCGATTATAACCACGGGAGTGGAAATAAACTAAGACTAGTATGAGCTCTGTGCGATGATCATGTTCTACGGGTCATGGATAAGGAATATCTATCAGAGTTCATAGATACAAAGTTTGGAACAAGGTAT
>CAODLS010894099.1:0-15667 GCA_948243855.1 Flueggea neowawraea | reverse complement strand
AACAAATAGGTAAATACTTATTCACATATTCCAAATTATTTAATTTAACAAATCCTTAGATTATTCTAATTTACATGCTATGGTGATAGCACAACAAAACACGTATAAGTGGAAGAGACACAACCTATGTGTTTGAAACTGCCATCCACTCACCTGGACACCAAACTAATAATCTGGTCGCGGTCCACTGGTGAATGACTGGTCGCCTCGGGAACGGAACAGAGTTGAGACAAAATATTTTACAAAAAAATTAATATTGTGACTGTGGCAATGCATAACACATATGAAGTGCAAATATAGACTCGGATGCCAACGGCGTCAGAAATCCTATTTCGATAGAAGATCTATTACTTACGGCCCAAAAATCAAAATTAGTCTAAAATTATGAATTAGTCCCCGACTTTCATAAAATTACAATTTAGTCCCTAAAACCTCGAAACTTAATAATTAATTCCCAAAAAATTTTGAAAATTAATAATTAACCCAAAACTTTTAGAATTTATAATTAAATCCTCCAAATAACTCCATTTATAAACAAACCTCAATTTTATCAAAATTACAAAATTATCCGACATTTTCAAAAATTACAAATCTATACCATATTTTTCCAAAATTACAAATCTGAACCTCATGGCAAGTATCAGACCCAATCCTCTAATTTTTCCAGAAAAAATCAAAATTTATATCTTAGTCCTCGTGACGAAAATTATTCCAAAAATACCCAAAATCCCGAACCACGAGAAACCCGATGTTCCCGATGGTTCCAATCAACTCTATTCAACCCATGGAACCTAAATCTAGCTTCGGTTTGTATCAAAAACCTCAAAATCATCCCGAACCGAAATACCCATTTTCGGACCAAAATTAACCCATTAAGATTCAACCATCAATTCATCATTTTTAAGCTAGATTCATGCATTTTCAACCTCAATCTATTATTATCCAACAAGAACCAACTCAAATCCATCTAAAAAATCATAGAAATTAGAACCAAAAATCAAATTTTTGGCAAAAAACCGAAACCCACGCAAACTCATCGGTTTAACCATGAAACCAAGCAAGAACAAGAGAGAGAAAGAGAAAATCACCTTATCTTGGTGTGGGAATGGAAGAGAAACAAAGAGAGAGAGAATCCCGATGAGAGAGAGATGTTTTTCTGGGTTTCGTGAACAATGAAGTCGAAGAAAGAAGATGAATATCGGTTGATTTGGTCGGTCGGTCGGCTGGGTTATAAAAACCCAAACCCAAAATGACACGTCGTTTCTCGTTAGTGTTTGCTGCCACACACGCAAACGACATACTGAGACGACGAACGACAGGGCTCGACGACGCGTCGCTTGGTCCCTCGCGTGAACGCACGATCGTCCATCATCAAACGACTCGTCGTTTGGCGATGATTCAAAACACGCTGACGGACGACAAAGAAACACGCTCGAATGACAGGGTCTCCAGCGGCACACAACACATCGTTTTGGCCATCAACAGTAGACGACAAGTCGTTTGACCCTTGTTTTCCAGATTTTATTTTTCATTTTCCACCAATTTTCACTTATCCAAAACACTTCCAAATCACTCCTAACCTTCATTAATCACCCAATTAACATGAAAAATATAAAATTAACTCTTCAATCACCAAAAATAAAAATTCAAATTTTTACCCAAATTGATTTAAAATAATTATCCAAAAATAATTATCCAAAAATAATTATTTCAAAAATAATTATCCACTAATAATTATTCAAAATAATTCCTCCAATTATAATTATCCAAAAATACTTATCAAAAAAATATACGGGATATTACATAATTTCTCTATAAATCATTTAGTATGAGTTAGCACTTTAATTTGTAATATTTATAATATATATATATATATATATATATATATATATATATATATATATATTATGATAACTAATGAAATTAATAAAAATAGAATGATATAAACAAGTAAGATTTTATAAAAAAATAAAGAAAAAAACTTGGTGTAAAAATATTTTTATTTGGAATTTAATTTAATTTTAAAAAAGGCCTTTTGATTGCGGGTTATTTGAAAAAAAATAAGATTATCCTATGTGACAAGTCTTCGCTAATAAACTTATTTCTTTTGTAGTTTAATAAGATTAATAAGCTTACTCTAAATAATTAGGAAGTAATTGTCAATATACACGTACATATTATAGTGCTAAAATGAAATTTGGGACATAATGTGAGTTTAATCGCAATACATATTACATTATTTATTACATTTTAGGTGTCATTTTCTTAGAATCTTAATTTAAAAATAATAAATCTAATAATTCATTAATCATTCATTACGACGAGGGTGTACTTTTGTGAAATTTTTGAAGCAACAATATAGATAATAAATTATTTGTTGTCAACTTAATATTAATATTTTTTTCCTATAGTCTATCCATCCTAAATCGATTGGCCTTTTAATTGAACCATCGTAATTCTTTGTTATTTATTTTTACACATTTGTAGTTATTATGTAATTATTTATTTTGCTAAATCTAAATTAATCAACATATTATTCTAATTGTTTTCCATATATTATGCAAAAAGACTAAATTAACATACATATATTATTAAAAATTTGCATTGCACAACTGTATAATTTAGTTATTTATTAGTATGTTATTCTAATTTCTTTTTTCAGTATATTATTCAAAAGGACTAAACTAATCATATATTACTAAAAACTGTACATTGCACGGGTTTATAGTTTAGTTATTCATGAGCTTAATTTTTTTTATAAATAATTTTCTATGAGTTAGCTCTTTAATTTTTAATATATATATATTGTTATGACCCGTTTTCGGACCATAACCGACGTACGAGGCGAACCATTTAAGAGAACTCGTCCCGTCTCGTACAAGTCTCAGAGATTAGAAATCTACTACCCAACATATTCCATTATTAAACATATGGATTATAATGGTATTAGATTAGTCGTCACACACTTTAGAAAAAATGTGACAAGAGCTAAAATAATTATGGATGCAATGTCAGATACAATATTTTCATTCACTGACAATTCCAAACTTTCTCAAATATCAAATTACCTTTTAAATTTCAATGAAGATAGTACTCGTTAGTTGTTTGTTTTGACATATCAATTAATAAAAACCAGGAACAATTCCTTTCATATGTTAGATTATATCTATCCAATCATGTTTTCTATCATGGTCAAATATATGTTATTGTTTTAAGGGTAGTTGAAAAAAAAAGCTAAAGATTCTTATTTCGATAACGAAGACAAATGACCTAATCATACTCAAAATATGACGACTAAAAAAAATGTTTAATAAATTAGAAAAATTAATTTAATAAAAATAAATATTCTTATTTACAATTATTTATATAGTATATAATTTTATTTTTTCTTTTCATATCAAATACAAATTTTAAAAAAAATCCCGCAAATCTTACAGATCTATAGCTAGTTCTAGTTCTAAATAAAAATGTGTGTTTTACTTGTGTTATCCCTTTGGTTGGCTATTTATATTCCTTACTGGACACGAGTCAAACATTGGTTGATTGTAGCTTACCTATCATTGGTTCTCTAGCGCACCTGCGCCGATGTAGCTTGCAGTCAGGCAGAGATACGCGCTCCCATGGACGTTTCCAGCATCACTTGGGTTCTGAATCGTTTGCAATGAACTGTGAGTGAGTTGATGCTTTCATGCATGAAATTTATTTGTACTAATAATTATAGAGAATGTTATTATAGTAGTTGTAAAAAACTATTCCATATTTATATGAAAATAAAATTGTCTGAAAGATTATTGCCGAATCATCCAAATAATACTCCTCTTTAAGTTAGGACTATTATTTTGGATGTTTGTAAGAATACGTTACTCTCTGTCTAATGTTTGTATATTTCTAGGGTCAATAGCAATCATGGTCACAATTCTCTTAAGTTTTTTTTTTATCATGGTCACCGAACGACAATTTTTTTCAAGCGACGCACGTAATTCGAAATTGTGTAAAATTAATGGATCAATCTGAAGTTTACAGCATAGTCCTAACAGTTTATTAAAATTGGAAAATAGTTACAATTTATGGCGTGGTCACTGAAATATTTTTTTAAGCTACAAACTTATTCTAACAATATGGTGAGAATTCAAAACCCAATTATTCAGCACGGTAATTTTCTATTCTTTCAGGATAAAAAGATTTTTTTTTTCCTTTTCAGCTGCTTAGAATAATTTGCTTGAACCCCTTGTTTGGTCCATTTTTTCGGAAAGTTATTTTTAAGGAAGTGACTTCATAGAAATGTATTTTGCTTATGTTGTCTGAAAAATTATTTTCGAAAAGTGATGTTCAATACTATAAGTTTGCAATTGCATTTCTATGAAGAAAAGGTTTGTGTTATTCTACGTACATTGATCTAGCAATTATTGTAGAAATTAATCCAAAATCTCATATCGATGATGAAAATTGTTAATTATAAAGATAATGCAGTGGCTATTTGTGATTTAGCTGCTCAGAACAATCCTGTTTTGTTTTTTTTTGCAGCCAACAAGTTGATTCCTCGGTTCCCAAAGAAATATGTGAAGCTGAAAAGGGAGTTTCAACAAGGAGCTTAATCCTTGAAAACACCAACAACGGTGAAAATGGATTAAAGAGTGAATCAGTAGTTAGAAAGAAAAAGAAGTGAGTTATTTAAATTCTCAATTGCTTTTCAACATTTATTTCATCTTCCACAGAGTTAATCTATTGTTCACAGAAGAGTCCAAATGCGGTCCACTTTAGTTTTATTAACGTGTAACACCGTCCCAGTATATGGTTTATTCTCTAAGCTCGGAAATATTCAAATAAGCAAGGTTTGTGGTAGATGTTTAGATTTTAGGAACTTATTGATTTTTCTATCTTACAAGTAGAAAGAAGAGGTGGGAACCAAATATAAGTTGAAAATGCACTAGTTTTGGAAGACTACTACTTAAAAAAAAAGAACTATTTGCTGAAGATCATTTTTATTGATTGAAAGTCATGTATAATAAGAAATCTATTGCTCTTATCTTAATTCTGTTCTGTGACTTTCTTTGTAGGCAAAGAGTGGGGATTTGCTACAGATGAAAATGCAAAAGTTTCACTTACAGAGAAGAAAAGGTATAAATATTAACACTATTTGTGAATGCATTGACGAAATTACCATCAAGCCGGCATTGCCCTGAAGGGCTATGTTTCCATTGTTAAACAGGTCTATGTGTGATAGCTTATGACACTCATTTTTTTGTTGAACAGGGAAGTTGATGTTCATTCAGCCTGTGAAAAGGCAACAAAAGTTTCAGCCAGTGAAAAGGCGACGAAAGATGGAGCCTCCAATAGCAAGAATTCATTAGTTGAGAATGGCATTGATTCTAGCTCAGTTCTTGCAATGCATCCGGAGTCAAAGAAAAAGAATGTCAAGTAACACCATTTTGCTGTAAGTATTGAACTTTTGATTTCGAATGGTTTTGATTGAACTCTTATGTTGTATTGAATTATTGTTGTCGGAGATCAAAGGCCTGGAGAATTTCTTTTGGTTGCCTATGATTGTACCAATGTTGTGGGTTCTTTTTGATTTACCATTTAAAAGGTGGACTTACATGGTTCACAATCTGATTGTCTGATTATTTGCCATTTAAAAGGTAGGCTTATTTGCCTCTCGGAAGTACATATAATCACTGGCGGATCAAAAAATATCCGGACATGGGATCTGACTAGAATTGACTTATATGATTTTTTTTTCAACAAAAAGTATATCGATATATATAGAGTATGAAAAAAATTACATTAAATTCAGTTTAAAATATAACAAATAGTACAAATCAAACTACACTAAAATTTATGGTGTGAGATAATTGATTCCTACGATTATTCTTATTTTGAAAACGATTCTAACATTACATTACATTACATTAAGAGTAATTGAATTAAGTAATGAACCATCCCTCTTTACACGAGTGAGTCTTGGGACTGTGTCAATATGAATTTCGTTATAAAGTGGTAACAAGGGCTCATATATAGTGCTATATATCTTCCATATTAGCAACTGGAGTTTCACTCGACCACAAAAGTTAATCCGTTTGATTTTTCTGTTAATGTGCTTACATGTCTCTGCTGACACAAGTCTACACGACAACTGATGATGCTGTGGCACTTACCACATCAGCAAATTAGGTCCAGATCCTAACATTTAAAATGGGCACATGTTGGCAAAATTAAAAGGAATGAACCATAGAGAATTGTTAAGACATCGTTTCTTGTAAAATCCAAATAATGTTTCCAGATCTTTCTTCTCCCATCTCCACTTAACTCGCCATGGCCACTATCACCACCACCCGCCGCTGCCTCCATGACCACACCACCCCACTATCACATCTTTCTTCCTTCACTCATCTTTCTCTCTTGTTTTCTCTCTCCTCCTCATCTTTTTAATTTCTTACTTTACTGACGTGTCAGATTTATTGCTTACGAATAAAGATGGAGAATGGGTTTGATGAAGATTCAATGGTGGTTGGTGGCTATTTGAGCTTTTGAGATTTTTTATTTTGAAAACAAACAAAATTCATGATTTCTGCACTTTTTTTTCGTACGTTTATATGCAGAGAAAGAAAATAAGAACAGATAGGGAAAAGAAGAGGCAGGAGTTGCAGTGGCGGGGGAGGGGGACAAATCCCAACTGCGGTGGGTGCCAAGGGGCTATATGGGTACCCCGACCGCCGGTGGGGTGTGGCATCCGCCACTGCATATAGTGTATTTAGTAAGGATCAACTTGAGTGTAGTGCACAATCTGATGATCTGTTCTTTATACACAGGTCTACAAAGAGAAAAAAGTAAAAAACGAAAAGAGAATCTATTAATAAAGGAAACTGATAATGATATGACAATTTTAGAGTTATGTGATAAAAAGTGGGCACGCATATTGCGGCTTCTCTGTCTCTCTTACTATTAAATCTACAAATCAGACAATTTGTCAATACAAATAGGGGCCTGAAAGGTCGAATTGAAAACAATGGATGCAATTTCAATGCCCCTTTTGGCTTGCTCTTCATGGGCCCCTTCTGACTAATTCGGCAACGGCGACTCACGAATGATCCCAGTTGTAATGCATGAGTTACAATGTATTGAAACTAGAGTCTTTTTGGGACATGAACTAGATCTAGATTAATGAAACTTGATGTACATAATATTTGGTGAAACATAATAATTTCTATGAACCATAAACTCTTGTTGTAAGATAGAGATTTCAATAATCATGTTGCACTCTACAATTCCTGTTGTTCATCAAGTTTTTGTGCTAATAGACCATGTGCACGCCTGAAAATTCATGAGTGTTCTAGAGATTCGACTAAAAATCTCATGGAAGTAGCCCAACTTCACACTCATGTAGGTAATTCCATCAAGTGCATACTGCCTATAATACACCACCTTTAAGAGATATAGAATTCATTAAGAGTTTTAAACTCCACCTCACATTTGTTTGCCAGTTCCAGCACTAATGAGGGACTCTAAAATTTATTTTGGTACGTAGGATCAACAACACTAACTTGTTATTATCTATATGAACCTACTTCATGGGATCTCCAATCATATAGGTTGGGTTCCCATAAGTTGTTGATAAACTCAAATTAGCTTCAGTCTCATTGTAATATTTTGTCCGTTTTGATTAGGTTCTCTGTAGGATTCTGTTCAATCTTGATTTGATTTGTTCAATTATGATTCGACCCTTAAGTGTTTGAGATGTTGATTAAGTGTTTGATGATGTTTAATGAATGTATTTTTTAAGGATTTGGTGTTGTTGAGCCACAGGAATGACCGCACATGTGCAAGCGTATAGCGTCGAATATGCAATCTGTGGGGGTGGATAACGTACGTTAGGGTTTGGGCTAACGCACAGTAAACATACATTAGAATTTTCTTAATGTACGTTGGCTCTGACTCTTCCGAGATAGAAGCGACTGAATGCCTTTTTGAGCCCGATAACGTATGTAAGGAGTTTGGTAACATACTTTAAGGTCAGAATAACGCATGTTAGCCTTTCCAAATCAGTGAAAATGTGTGTTTTGGTCTGGGGGTCTTCAAATACCCCAAACACGACCCCTTTCGGCCAAAACATCATTTCTTCACTCCAATCCACTCTGAAGGCATCCAAATCTTTCTCCCATTGTCTCTCCTTCATTCATAAACATCTCTGGAGGTAAGATCAAGCTTCCAAACTCTTCATTTTATCATTTTCATGTTTGAATTTTGAAGTTATGTAGGAGGCCAATTTTGCATCTAGGTTCGGATTTTTGTTGTTTCTGTGGAAATGGGAGTTTGATCTTATTAGATTATGCTTGAATAAGGTCATTAATATATGGATTTGAGTTGGGTGTTTTGGATTTCATAAGTTTTTTTTTTTATGTAGGTCCGAATTTGTGAGGTTTTATGATGATTTTGAGTTGATTTGATGAAATGGATTGTAGATTTGTGTATTGGAGTATGATTTGAGGTAATGTAGGTCATTTGGAACAATGTTTATCCATTGAATCAAGAGTAGGGTGTTTTTGAATAATTTTCTAGCGCAAGGACTAGATTCAATATTTTGAGTGTTTGAGGTCTAATTTGAAATTCTGAAGAGTTTGGAGAATGTTCTATAATTTTTGGAAAATTTAGGGAGTGAATTGTAGTTGGCCATAATCTTCGGGACTAAAGTGTAATTTTGCAAAAGTTGAGGGACCAAACTATAATTTTATGTAGAGTCCGATTTCCTAGACAGGAGTGTTAGATCTTCGATCAAAATAGGATTTCTGACGTCGTCGTGATTGGGACTAGCATCTGCATTGCATGCATATTTTGTATTTCCAGAGTTACTGTGTCTGATGTCTGCTATAATAAATTTTGTTTTCAGCTTTGTTCGATTTCCAAGGTGATCAGTCATTCACCGGTGAATCGTGATTTGAATTATTTGGTTCGACGTTCATGTGAGTGAGATGATAGATTTGGACACATAAGTTGTGTCTTTTTGAACCTATATGTTTTTTATGTGCTCTGACCTTTGTATGTAATCCGAACTAATTAATGGTTTGACAATATTAAAAATATGACTTATGTGATATGCAAATCTATTTTAAAACTATTATGAATTATGTAATAAATAATTTTTTTGGATTTAAGAATATATTTTTTGAAATAATTATTCTATCGCATAAATATTTTCCTTACATTGACACGAACCAAGAAGAGGGGTGTGTCGCTTTATGTGGAAATTCAAGGACAAGTTGTCTCAATGCTGCAAGCCAATGTGTGAGGCTAGAAGCACTGTGCCTCACCTCGCACATGAACCCCCATGAGCAAAGCAATACATCAAGCTAATGAAGTTAAACAAATGCTTCTTGGGAGGCAACCCGAGCTTTTATGAACTTTTCATCTTTTCTAAAGTTTTGTCGATGATTTTGTCTTTTGAGTATATGTCGCATTTTCACCTGTGATTGTCTATTGTCGAACAACAGAATCACAAGTAGAGTTATTGATATATATTTTGATGTTTTGTTTATGTTGTTGATGTTTTCTTTGTTTCTTTTATTTTGCAGGGCTTCTTGTAGTTTTGGTTGGAATCCAAGTCAATATTAAGCTCTATGAATCTATGTTAGGGAAATCCCATAACTCTTTATTTTTCCCCTTCCCATCTCAATTATTTTTGTGTTTTATCGTGTACATTGAGGACAATGTACAATTTAAGTGTGGGGTAAGGGATGACCATCCTTAATCAAATTCTTGATATTGTGGCTGTGGGAATGCATGTTGTGTGGCTGTATCAATCAATAAAATAGTTGATAATTTTGAATATTCCTTTGTCACTTTGAGACTTAGATTGGTTGTTCTGGATTGGCATAGTTTTGAGTTTGTAATCAAATTTTTTGCTTTGACTTGTTCATTCCATTCAGCTAATTGATTTACTTGAACAATGAGGACATGTAGGTTCTTGAAAAAAAAAAAGAAAATATAAATAATAAAACAAAGGTTGCTTGTAACTTGCTTGAATATAAACCAAGACAAGTACATGGGGTTCATAACCTACTCTGCTACCTTTGGACATGATTATGTGAAACACCTCCATAAGAGGTTTTCTGAGTAACCGGGGACACTCATTACAAATGAGTTGTTTTTGCGTAAAAAAATAAGACTTCCTTTATGGTGGAAAATTGAATAAGTACGATAGCACAAAACTGAAACCCTTAATTTACTGACTGTGTTTGTAGTAAGTAAGTTATTGAGTTGGTTGAATCTATTTAAATGTTTGAATGCAATTTGAATGTCAACCATATTTGCCTAAGTTATTCAATGCCTTACTTTGCAATTAAATTGATGAGATGAAAGGGTGACCAATTCAAATCGACCATTTTGATTATTTGAGCTCTGACTTATGTTAATTTAGGGTGTCATTTAAGTTGCTTAGTACCTCATGCATATTTCGTAATGTTGGTTCCATGCCACAATTGATTGATTTAGTTAGGATGTGTGCTCTTGTTCTATCTTTTCTTTACTTGAGGACAATCAAAATCTCAAGTGTGGGGTCGTTTGATGAATGCTCATTTATACATATTTGTATTGTCAAATTCCTATCCTTTTTGTTATAAATTGAGTAGTATTCATGAGTTCTGGTGTTTTATTGGTTCATATCCTCTTTTTGAGGCCATATATTGGTGTATTGATGGAAATGAATGAAAACTAGTGAAAACAAGGCTAAAATGACAGAGTTTGAGACTTATGGCAAGATTACTTGCGTTGTCCATCCGTTGTGATTTCTGGCAAGACACGGCCTGGAGAAGCAAGCCATGACCGTGTCTTGAGATGTTTTGCCCTTGTAATGGTCTGCCTTGTAAAAACACACATCCATTGGCAATACATGGTCATGTCCTTGCCCGTGTAGTGGCCTGACTTTTAAACTGGCCTTCAGAGTACGAGACACAGCCTGAGAGTGCAAGACACGGTCGTATCATGGCCCGTGTCTTATCAGGACACCTTATTTTGGCATGTTTAAGCATTGGAAGAAACTACAGATGAAAGGACAATCATCTGGAACAAAAAATAGAGTTCTAGAGAGAGAAAGAACTAGGTTTGAAGGGGAGAACATCTTTGGAACATATTTTCATCAAGATCGAGTATACTTCATGGAGATCGAAGGATTCATAATGGGTTCTTTCACTTTCTCTTGCTTTCTGTTAATTCTTATTGTTGTATTTGCTGGAATCAGGAACTAAACGTCACATGCATTTAGATGTGATGAACCCTAGGACGAATTTGTGATTGGGTGTTGTTAATTTTTTTTTCATTCATTTGTGATCTAAGATTCATCTATGATGTATATTGTATTGTTGGATTATTTTTTGCTAGGTCAAATCAACATGGATTACATGCGTGGTAATCAAGAGATTTATCGTATGTTTAGAATTGCTCATAAGTGAAAGGAGTTGCATGGAAACCTAGAGATAGGTCAATGTAAATCCTTCAGATTAAGGTCAAACTTAATATGAAAGTTCATAAAATGGAGTAATGCAATGTTGGGGGTTTTAATTAGGAAGAGATTCTAGTTAATCAACTTAAAGTTAGAGGTTAATTGACTTGAGAGAGAGGTTAACGTACTATAGAAGCTTCTACGGTCCAATGAACAATTGAGGGATTGACTGACAAGATTGGTTTTACATAGGAAGTCCTAGGGGGATTCTACATTTGGATGTTGTCTTTATACTAATTACTTGGTTCTCAATCTATTTGTGCTACTGTGTTTTGTGTTTGTTTGTTGGTATTTCCTTAGCTTTAATCAAATCGGTTCACCACATGTATTGTCATTTAGATAATAGAGAAATGATAATTACTAATACTCGTATCCTCTGTGGATACTCATAGTCTTTGTAGGATACGACACTCGGTACTTAAGCCCAAATACTGCAGTTTGATAGGTGCACTTGCCTTAGATCTCGTAGTTGCGAGATCGTGCCATAACAGTTCACTTCTATTTTTCTTTAATTGAGTATTAGCATCATAAGGGGTACTCGCAGATGCCACATCATAACAATCAAATGTCTTAAGAAGTTTCTCCATATAATGATTTTGTGACAACAAAATACAATTATCGTTCCTTATGATTTTAATACCCATTATCACATTAGCTTCACCCAAGTCTTTCATGTCAAATCTTGAAGCTAAAAACCTTTTAGTATTAAGTATTATATCAAGACATGTGCCAAAGATAAGCATCTCATCTACATAAAGGCTTATGATAACACAATCTGTAATACCCCGCCCGTTCCAATCAATCTTCTGTAGTGTTCTGATCAATTCTGACAAGGTTCTCTATTGAAGTCTTTTTGATGTTGATTGAATCTCGTTCAATTCTGATCCAATCTTTGAATGTTCGTGATGATTTTTTTGAGGTTTGATGATGTTAATTTGTAAGTTTGGATGTTGCTAAGCTTCGAGAATGGTTCGGGACAAGTTCTGAAGCGAGAAAAAGTCGGGCAATAAACAATTGATCTAACTTACATGCATAAGCTGTAAAATCTCATGTACGCGATATTTTATCTAAAGTACGTGAGATTTTATCTCGTGTACATAAGTTGGGTTTCCATGATGATTCACGTATGTGAGTTTTTGGGTAACGTACGTGAGGTCGGGTCAGATGCTTTTGGACGTGATTTTTGACCCCGTTAACTTACGTAACTTTGCTTCTAACGTATGTGAGGTCCTCTTAACGTAATTTAACATTTGATTCATTTACGTAATCCTTCACTTTCTATATAAACCCAAACCCCGACCGTTTCATCATTTTTGTTTCTCAAACTCACTCAAATTGCTCTCAATCGTCCAAAACTCTCTCCCATTGTTCCTCAAACATTCCTCAACATCTCTGAAGGTAATATCATGCTTGTAATTCCTTATTTTCATTCATTTCGTGCATTAATCTTAGGATTTGGTTTTAGCCCGAATTTGAAATGGGTTTCAGATTTTGGATGATTCTATTGAAATTGATGTTGTAGGTTGTTAGATTATGTTTGTTTGAGGTTATATAAACATGAATCTAGCTTGAAATTAAGACATTTGATGAGTTATTGTTTGTGTTAGGGTTTGGTTTTGGCGAATTTATGTTGATTTTGAGTTATTCTTGAGAAACCAATTGTAGATTTGAATTCCTGAGGTTGAGTTGGATCAATGTGGGCGTTTGGATTTGATTTATATTAGTTGAATTGGATTTAAGGACTATTTTTGTAATTTACCATTTGGAGGACCAAAAGTGATATTTTACATTTTGGGACAAGAATTGAATTTTGAATTATTTGGTGGGCTAATTTATATACTTTGAGGAATTTGAGGATTAATTAGCAACTTTGGAGAGTTAGGGACTGAATTATATGTTTGGAATATTTTGGGAAATGAGTTGTAATTTTACAAAGTTTGGGCAATGAATTGTAATTTTACATTGAGGTTTAATTTTCGATGAGAGTGTTGGATGCTCATTCACTGTAGGAATTTTTATTCTTCATGGGTTGGGATGAATATTTGTATTACATGCATATTCTGTATTGCCACAGTACAATATTTGACTTTGTTTTAATAAATTTTGTATTCAGCTCAGTTGAATTTCCGAGGTGATCTTCTATTTCCCGGTGGCCAGCAATTGGACTATTTCCTCGACGTCTAGGTGAGTGGATGACAGTTTCAGACACATAGATTATGTCCCCTAAAATTTTATGTTTTGACGTGCCTGGACTTGACATGTAATATGGAATAATTAAAGAATAGGAAATCCTAAAAATCGGATCTGTGTGAAAACCTCTTTTGTGGAATTGAGATTTCCTTTGAGATTTTTTGACTATATCTAAAAATAAATATTATGTTTTAATATTTATTATGATTTCAGTAATAAACCTTCTATTATGGATTTCAAGATATACTCTGTAGAAAATGTTCTTTCTGGATTTTGAAATAGTTTCTGAAATAAATAGTTTGTCTGAAAGTTTGATATAGTGTTTGCGAATAATCTGTCAGCTCTGCATTAGTTGTTTGAATATTTTCGAATCAATATTTCGATACGTTTTCGGCAAAACATTCGATATAGGACACCTAGCTACGGGGTACGTAGCCTTTGGTATATCAATGCTCTGGTAAGGCCCTAGTTGTTGGAATATGTGACACCATACACGCAGCAAAAAATAATTTTTTTTGTCACGAACTCCACCAAAGATCCAAGTAATTTGATAAAACTGACTAAGGAACATATGTTTACCTCGTTTTGATGAAAAAGAAGATGCTGTCATATTTGAGTCACAGACGCTGTAGGATGAGAACGTACAGGTATCCACACGAACAAACTGCTGAAGTGTGCTAGCACCGAATTTTTTAGGACACTCTCAAAAATACATTGCTATAATTTTCTCTCTCTTTGAAGTGATGTGGACGGCCAAGCAAGAGCTTATTAGGATGTGCTAAGAGGCTTATTTATAAGCATTAGAAAACCCTAGTCCTAGTCTTACTAGAAAACCTAAGTCTTGTCCAACGAGAATTCCTTTATCCTAGCATAACAAGGATAAACCACTTAGAGAGATTTTTATTAATTAATATATATAAAATTTGGCCTTATTATTTATTTCAATAAATAAAATTTCTGCCCACTATATTTATAAATATTAATTACCATGTTGACCATGTCAAATCCTTTCTTAGTTGACTAATTCAAATAAACTCTTTCTTTTGTTGACTAAGTCAAACAAACTATTTTGACTATGTCAAATGAATTTTAATTTGTTTTTAAACTATTATAGAACAAATTGTTTCATCATAAAATAATAGCAAGACACATCATAAAATATATAGCACAGTTCGTGAGTGTGTGACCCTGTAAGTCCGCTCAATAGTGGTAGTAGACCCAAATTATCATTTGGGTCCACAAGTCATAAGCGGCATCTAACAAGTCATTATGAATACCCAACTTTAGTGAATTCGATGACTCAACAAAACCTAATGCATAGTTCGATATTTAATCATTTTGTCACACGATATATCGTTTAAGCATAAAGTATGTATCATGTCATCTTTATATAGTTTAATCAAATATTTCTTGATATCCAAGTAGACTGACCAAAACAAATGATATTGATAATCCTATCAATTTCATTCGAGCACAGCCATTCATTTCATCAAACCTACTTGTTAAGTAGCCAAGAGATATCTCACTCAAATAAGAGCGGAAATAATTCCTTCACTGCCACTCACATTCCTCCACATGATTTACGATATGTCCAATTATAGTTACCATCCTGTTACAGATGATGTTGAACTATATCAAAACATAAAGATTCTCATGTAGGGATCAATGGTGAATTCAGGTCGAATGACTCAAATATCACTACTGTGAAAAGAAATACTGATGACATATTCCATGTAGCATTTCTCATAGTGGGTCAGTCCAATATCATGTTCCCAACATGTATTTATGTTCTGAGTAACACCCCAAGTCCATGATCAGTAAAACGTGATCATTTCTCAAAGTGCATATGTAATAACCCGAATAATTTTTATAATTATTTTTGGATAATTATATTTGGAGTAATTATTTTGAATAATTATTGGTGGATAATTAGTTTTGGGAATAATTATTTTTGGATAATTATTTGTGGAATAATTATTTTTGGAT
>CAODLS010894007.1:0-11300 GCA_948243855.1 Flueggea neowawraea | reverse complement strand
GCTATCATTATTATCACTATTTATGTTGGCATAAATATCGTGATAATATGATATCTGTCTGTTAAATAATTTGCACTACATCTGATAATTAAAACATGTATTATGTAGCATAATACATATTATCGGCTTCTGTTACTATATATGTGTATATATATATATGTAACTATATATATATATATATAAGTATAAGTACGTATTTATATAGTACTCTGACTCTGATTCTGAAGACCTAGCTACGAGACAACGTAGCCTTTGGTATACCAATGCCCTGAGAAGACCCAATTACCAGGGTAATATGGTAGCCTTGCGTTCGGCCAAACCACATGCTCTGTTTGATCTGACGAGACTTTGTATGATTCTGGTGGTGTAGTCCACACTATACTCTATTTACTATACTATGCCTACGAGCCTCTATCTGATACTATATGCCATAGGGGCTATTGTCTGTTATTATATTATATAGGGTATACTATATCTGTTAAGTCTGTATTATTGCTCATTCCCCCCTAAGTATATTGTACTGTTGACTGGCGGTGTATATCTTGTTGGAGCCCAGAGACTGCAATGCTCGCGAGTATACCCTCTGATTAGCTCTGTATGTCTGTCACAACTTTGAGATCCTTAGAGTACCGGGTACTGTTTGGGGCCCCTAAGGCTGTCAGTTGTTCGACCATCTTGAGTTGAGCACCATTGATGCTCTTGAGGTTGCTGCCCCTCTGTTAGAGATTTGGTCTGATCAGCACAGTATCAACATAATACAGGGGTATGATCAGTGATTATTAGATTTGTATACATTCTGAATAAGTATTAATAAAATATTATGTATAATATTATGTACAATCTGGATAATATGAAATAGTATCAAACGCTGCGTGCGTTGTCTGATTTTTTGCCTAATGTGGATTTCGTCTGACTGCATGTTGTCTCCTCTGGTTGAAAAATATTTTCTGAAATGTTTTGAACTATACCAGTATGTATAACGAATGTATATACTTGTACATGTATACATTGCATGTGAAAGTTTTCTAAATATTTTCAAAACAGTTTATGTGAGGTCTCAGATGCATTCTGAAGTGTCATTCATCACTGAGTCTTCTCACCCCCTCCCCTTAACATTTTTTAGGTGATCCAGCTTCTGTGCTCAGTAGAGTCTTCGAGTAGTAGTGATAACCCTTTTGATTGGGTTTCCAGTGGGTATGTTTGGTTAGGTGCTCCACACCGGGGGTTTGGGTTTCACTATTTGGGTTTCATTATTTTGTTTGTATTATTAATTTGAAATAATGCGTATGTGTATATGTATATATATTTATATTCCTATTATTTTGATTTATAACACTTTAGTTATAATTTATAAAATCTGAATGTTTGCTATATTGAATAATTATTAAAATGATTAATTGGGTAGAGTTTATAAGTACTCTGAGGCTTGTACGAGATGAGTTGAACTTCCACACATGGTCCATCTTGTACACCAGTCACGGTCCGAAAATGGGTCGTGACAAAGGTTGTATCAGAGACAGGTTCCGTAATTCTGTGTCGGTTGTGGAGCTTAGGTATCTTTGATGGAGTCAGTCTGGTTTGTTTCTATGTCTTCTAGAGTACATTTGGGTATTGTGGCAATCGTCTGTATTTTGACCTCTGCATCTGTAATCTGCTTATCTGTCATGTCTGTAGATCTGAATCTGTGATGTGAGACTTAGCTAGAGCTACCGTTAGCTGGATATATTTGTTCCTCTGTAAGATATTGACTAGAACTGCTGATAGACGAGTAGCTTTTGAAAATAGTGATATTCTATAGCGAAACCAAGAAATTTGCATGGTCATATGTAGGTTGAAGCATCACCTTTCTGCAACAGCTTCGCACTACCGCTCTGACAGGTGTTCTTCAGCACACCTTCCAAGACTCGATCATATTGGTGATACCTTGGAAATTACGAGAGCGAGATCCTTGAAAGGTCTTGTAAGAATGAGTAAGTCAATCTCGTGACTACTGTTAAGGTTGTTAGAAGATTTCTATCCCAATGAACCTTGAAATGCACCTCTGCAACTCTGAACTACTTTGAATACGATACATGATTCCCGAACACCTCATATCTTTGCACTTCACCAAATACCTTGCTTGATTTCGACGTCGCGTAACTACTTGCGGCATTAATTCCTATCAAGCCTACATGTTGGATGGAAGTTTGTAGATAAGAAACTGTTAAAAGCTTTTCATACCCTACAAGTGGCTGTTAATTTCATGGTCCAAAAATCTGCTTGTTGTTCTTAGAACGCAGATGATTATTTCACTCTAAGATACCATGTTTGTCTGAATTGCCATTGATGGTGACAAGTCATAGCCAATGGTCGGTAGCGATAATGAAAATCAACGCTATCTCTGATACGATTTGACTTTCAATTATGGTGACACCTTGAATTGCTTTGTAAAACGAATATGCTCTCGTCCTCTAAATTTAAATGAGCAATGTTAACGAGGTAGATGATTATCGACAAGATGATCGTAGCTTTGGACATGCTCTAAACTTGATCATAAGTGTAAGAGATGCTTTCTAAATTCGATTTGTTTAGACCTTGGATCTGGGCCATCAAGAGGTTAGTCCTTAGATTTCTTCTGTTAGTTAATTCCTTAGCAGCATTTGAACCCATATTGAATTCCTGGACAATGTCCGTATCTGTTTGACTCTTCATAGCAAAGTTTGTATCTGACTTGCCTTCCTAGTGAAGTCTGTAACTATTCTACTTTTCATAGCAAATTCTATATCCGTTCTACTCTTCTCAGTAATGTTTATATCTGTGCTGCTCTTCGTAGCAAAATCTGCATCTGTTCTATTTTCTTTGCAATGTCTACAACTGTTTCACTGTCCTTAGCTATATCTGTATGTTCTACAGTCACAATTTGGGTTGGACTAGCAATTGTATCTCCAACTCAGATGATCGACCTACACTCAGTCTGGCTTACCCTAGTAACATATGTGGAATCTTATTTCGAAAGTGTTCTTGGTAATCCAACCACCAAGTTCTACACTATGTATATAGAGTGTATACTCATATGTATACCTTTCATATACCTGCATGTGGTAGTTTTATAATTGTTTTCAAACCAGTCTTGTGAGGCACGTTTGAGGCAATCTGGAGTGTTTTTCCTCACTCACTGGGTTTGACCCCCTTTATTTTCTGTGTTTCTTTGACTCCATTTTATAGGTTGACTTGACTCGACAACCTGTTGGCTTTCTGCGTCCAGTGAGGCTCCGATATACTTTTGGTTAGTAGTGCCTTCTTGATCGGGCTACGTCTTCGTTATAGAGCTCCCCACCGAGACACTGTTGGGTTGTGGTGTCCGCTGCTTTTGGGTTTATTGTGGGGGTACTTGTATCGATTATGTATATATTTTTGTCACTTGACATATTGATTATTTTATACATATGATTTTCTTATAAATGTTTTATTTAAAATGTAAAATGAATGGTTAGTATAGTTTCTATATCATTAAGGCTTGTGCGAGCTGGACTGGGCTTCCACAGATGGTCTGACTCGTACACCGGTTACGGTCCCGATTATGGGTCGTGACAACAGTGGTCTCACTAAGCCATGTTATGGTGCAACCATAATATGATCAATTATTAGAACCTTCTCTACTCAAGCTTTGGTAAATATTTGGGTACACAATTTATGAGGTATGATTCCTCACCTATTTGAATAGAACATGTTGTGTCAAGAAATGCGAGTGATTTCACACTTAATTTTGATGACAGCATTTGAGACTACCGTCTAAACCAATGAACATCTGTTGGCACTGTCGCCTAAATTATACCTCCTGTGTTCTGGCATTCTGTGAATCTGTTTTGAACCTGTTATGTTTCGAACATGTTCCGTATCTTAGTGTAGAAAACAATTGAGATTAGACTCGGCCTATTTCTACTGACACATCAGTGAATGTTCGTGAGAACATCACCCTAAGAGATTGTGTCAGAAATATCTGCATTTGTTGAACTCTGTTAATGCATCGGTCAATATTTATTCCTTCTGCATTTGTAAGTCCTATGATCATTTTGCCTTAAATTCGGTATGTAGGAATTGAGCATCTCGAAATGCTATTCTGTGAAATGCGGCATAAATGTCCGCACAGGTCTGACTTTTGAATAGCAAGTTAATATAATCTGTTCGACACTTATATCTGAATTCTTCAGTATCTTCTGTCTATGTCTCTATCTCTGCATAACCTGCATTTTAATGCAATCTATTTCCAATTCTGCACAAATTGCATTCCTTCTGCACGTTTGTATGTTTGAAAATGAAATAGTGGGTACGTTAGTTTCTCTGAGCGGGATTAGCTAGAGCGTTGGTTTGTGATCAGAATTGAGGATTTAGATATGATTTTCAACATGGGGGGAATCAAGGTTAGATTTGAATGAGGGGTTGATAAACTCGAATGTCATATGAACCTCTGTGACCTTTCTAATCTGAGACTTCTGAAAATTCAGGGGGGAATTTCTTTTGAGAGGAGAAGTATGTAATACCATGTTCGTTCCGATGAAATTTCCCTGTAGTGTTCTTATAAATTTTTGGTGAACTCTTTAGTGGAACGTCATTCGATTTCAAATGATCTCAGTATGATTTAATTCTCAAATGTTCGAGATGAAGTTCAGATATTGGAAAGATGTTATTTTTGTACGGTTGGGTGTAGTCGGGCATTGGGAATGATCCGACGAGCGTTTGGAGGCAAAGGAAGTTGAGATATGCTATCTGGAGCATGCCAACGTACGTTGGAAATTGTGAACCGCACGTTAACTGGAATTCTTTCACAACGTACATTATAGTAAGATGACGTACGTTATCTGGGAGTAAAGATGATCAACGTAAGTTGCGAGTTTGAAATGTACGTCGTGAAGTTTCAATTTCAAAACAGTAGCTACTAGACTCATTGTTGACTATGACAACGTACGTTGTACAAATTATAACATACGTTGTGACACCAAGACGTACATTGCATTACAAAATAACGTACGTTGCCCTTGAAAATATTGAAACGGTGCGTTTCGATCTGTGGGTGTTTGAAACACCCAAACCAGTCCGAAACCCTCATTTTTCACACTCTCACTCTCTCAGATCTATTCTCTTTGCCTCTCATTGGTTCCCCAATGTTCCTATACATCTCTAGATGTAAGATTTCAGTTCTAATCTCTTCCTTTCATCCATTTCATGCATTTAATTTCTGAAATGAGTTTTAGGCCGAAAATGAAATGGGTCTCAGATTTGTGAGGTTTTTGATGAAATGAACGTTGTAGGTTGTTAGATTATGATTGTTGGAGGTTAGATTAACATAAAACTAGCTTGAAATCAGAAGAATTGATGAGTTCTTTGAATGGTTAGGGTTAGATTCGGGTTTGACAAATTTTTGATGATTTTGTTATTTGTTTGAGGAAATTGTTGATGGATTAATGTTCCTGAGGTTGAGAGGAACTATTTAGTTTCGATTTTTGTTGGCCGAATCGAGAGTTCTGTTATTTTGAGAATAAAGTTTTGCCTTAGCCTAGTTTTGTAATTTCTGGAAACTTGGGTCTAGATTCGTAATTTTAGAAACCTGAGGGCTAGATTTGTAATTCTGGAAAGTTTGGAGCATATTTGTAATTTTGGGAAGTTAGGGAATAATTTTGTAATTTCGAGAAAATGAGTTAAATTCGTAAATTCGGAGAGTTCGAGAACTCTTTTGGAAATTCTGACTATTTGATATAGTCGTTTGTATATTCTCGAACTCGAGGGACTAGTTTGTAACTTTAAGAGGTCCAGGGATTAAAGTGTAATTTTACAAAATTTGGGAGCCAATTCATAATTTTACATAGATTTGATTTTTTGAGCCGTGAGTGCTAGATCTTATATCGAAATAGCATTTTTGATGCCGATTTCGTCTGAGTTTACATTTGCATTAATACATATTCTGTCATACCACAGTCACCATCTCTGAGTCTGATGTACTCTATTTCTGTTGTCAGCTCGGTTTGACTTTCTAGACGACAAACCATTCACTAGTGGACTGTGATTTGGAGTATTGGCTCGGTCTCCAGGTGAGTGCGATGTCGACTTCAGACACATAGGCTGTGTTTTCTGAAATTATATATTTTTGATATATCTGGTATAAATCTGAAATTAATTTAATAATGACCTGTCTATTAATAATTGGTTTGTGTGATTAATAACCACACCTAGTATTTGATTATGATATGTAATAATAATTACATATACTCTCTAGAAATGAACTATGTTGCATGACTATCTGCTAAATATACATTTGATAATATTTATTATATTATATGCTATCATTATTATCACTATTTATGTTGGCATAAATATCGTGATAATATGATATCTGTCTGTTTAATAATTTGCACTAGTCTGATAATTAAAACATGTGTTATGTAGCATAATACATACTACATACTATCGGCTTCTGTTACTATATGTGTATATATATATATATATATATATATATATATATATATATATAGTACTCTGACTCTGATTCTGAAGACCTAGTTACGAGGCAACGTAGCCTTTGGTATACCAATGCCCTGAGAAGACCCAGTTACCAAGGTAATTTGGTAGTCGTGCATCCGACCAAACCAAGTGCTCTGTTTGATCTGACGAGACTTTGTATGATTTTGGTGGCGTAGTCCACACTATAATCTATTTACTATACTATGCCTACGGGCCTCTGTCTGATACTATATGCCATATGGGCTATTGTCTGTTATTATATTATATATGGTATAATATATCTGTTAAGTCTGTATTATTGCTCATTCCCCCTTAGTATATTGTACTATTGACTATCGGGGTATATATTACAAGAGCCCTGGGACTACAATGCACAGGGTATACCCTCTGATTAGCTCTGTTTGTCTGTCACAGCTTTGAGACCCTTAGGGTGCTAGGTATTGTTTGAGGCCCCTAAGGCTGTCAGCTGTTCGACCCTCTTGAGTTGAACACCATTGAGTCTCTTAAGGTTGCTGACCCTCTGTTAGAGATCTGGTATGGTCAGTACATTATCAACATAATATGGGAGTATGATAAGTGATTATCAGATTTATATACATTTTGAATAAGTATTAATAAAATATTATGTACAGTCTGGATAATATAAAACAATATCAAACGCCATGGATTTCGCCCATTAACTAAACCCCATTGAGTTCAAAAAAATCTCAAAATCCATCACACACTATTAAAATTATTTCTATCATAATAATGCATGTCAAATGCTCTAAAATTTAGGAATGTGCTTCACCTATCGTCCATTACATAAACACCTCATATATAACTCAATCAATGGTCAAGTAAAAGATTTCAACAATAAAACAAAGAGCATTTTATCTTTCCATAACAAAATCCTTCAAATATGGTAATAAAGTTCAAGACCTATCATTTACAAAGCATAAATTCATTTATTAGACTACATCTCTACACCCTGATAAGAGTTCAAACCAGCATTCTAAGAAGATAAGAAAAATAAAAATAAAACACCAAAAAACCCTTAACAATGGAGAGGATTGATTGTCAAGTGATTATAATGAATCTTCCAAAATCTTCAAGTCTTTTTCCTCCTTTTTTTGTAACATCCTAACAAAGTAGGCAACTGAAGCTAGCAGATCAAGCAACCAGCTGTGTAGCAGCTTCCAATGTCCCACATTGTATAAGTTCATAAGGATGGAAAATTTATAAGTATAAGAACCTGGCTACTTATGTCACGACCCGGTATAAGCACGTAACTGTCGTTAAAAAACATCTGACAACTAAAAGGCTTCCGACCATTAAGCCTAAAATTTCAAGCTTGGTTTACTTAAGTAGCCATATCCTTATACTTATAAAACTTTCCATCTCTATACACTTATCCGATGTTGGCACACAGAGCTGTTGCACAGCAGGTTGCTTGACCTGCTAGCTTCAGCTGCCTAATTTGGTAGGAAATTATAATTCCCACTGTTATAGGTTTGCGACGTTTTCGTTGCCAAGACTTCCAATCATGATGCCCAGAATCTCTCCCATGTTTGTCAGTATGGAATCTCTCATGTGTTTTGTTGGTGTGCCAAGAATCTCAACCTGTTGATGTGAGATTCGCCTATACTCAGGTACTTCTTCTCCAATCTTGAGGTTCGCCTCACCATCGCCATCATTTGATGTTTGCCCTACCACCATTCAAGTTTGTACGCATAATGACTCTAATTCCATAATTGTCACGACTCAGCATAAGCACATAGTTGTCATTAAGCAATATCCAACAACTAAAGGGCTTCCAACCACTAAGACCAAAAGTTCAAACTTGGGTTATTTAAGTAGTCAGGTCCTTATACTTATAAACATTTTCATCTCTATACATTTATCCAATGTGGGAACATAAAGTTGTTGCACAGTAGGTTGCTTGACCTATTAGCTTCAGCGGTTTGATTTGGTAAGATGTTACAACTTAAGTAGCATAAACTTGAACTTTTGGGCTCAGTAGTTGGAAGCCCATTAATTGTCAGATGTTGCTTAAGGACAATGTGTGCTTACGTCGAGTCGTGTCAATTATAGTGTTAGAGCCACTCAGCGTGCAAACTTGAACGATGATGGGGCAAACCTCAATTGATGGTGATAGTGTGGTAAACCTCAAAAGTTGAAAGGAAGTCCTTGAATTTAGGCGAATCCCACATCAACTAGTTGAGTATAGGCAAATCCCACACTGATAAAGCACGAGAGAGATTCTGGACATCATAATTAGAAGGCTTGACGACGAGGTTGTCGTAACCCTAAATGTGGGAATGGTAAAATCCCCCAAAGCAGACAGCTGAAACTAGCAGATCAAATTACTTGTATTGTAGTAGCTTCCAATGTCCCACATTGTATAAGTTCATCAGGATATAAACATTTATAAATATAACTACCTAGCTACTTAAGTAACCCAAACTTGAACTTTTGAGCTTAGTAATTGGAAGCCCATTAGTTATCAGATATTACTTAAGGACAACTGTGTATTTATGTCGTGTCATGACAATTAAGGTTCCTAATCTACGATTGTTTAGGTTCTCTAGATCTACACAAATATTAAATTTATTTATTTATAAACTATAATTACCTCTTTAATTTAAAAGGATTAGTCCCCATTCTCTTTTTCATGTTCTGTTATAAGAAGTGTAAGTACTTACTATACGTTGGAAACACATGTGAGTATAAACTGGAGATTAGATTCAAATATGTGTTATATGATTTGTATTCAAAGATGTGCTCTTGATATAATTACATGGACATATTGGGTGACTAGTTGAATTTATGTAATACATGTTATATGTTGAGAATCTTCATATAATTTTCTATATGGATATGTTGAGAATGCCAATTATTTATATAAAATGTAATACTTTTACATGGATATTGATTATCAAATGTTTCACATGTTGATGCATTCATACTGAACTTAATAAATGCGTTATGACCATCATACTTTTGTATTTGCAAATCATACAGGAGACCTTCGGGTTATATACAGTGCTGACCAACCTATAAAAGAGATCTTCAGGTCATAAAAGAATCTCAGGGAAATACTTGATTTGCTTGGTCACAACATATAAAAAAGAATACAGTGGCATATGCATATGTTTGTATGACATAGTTAATGAATTATTTGATATATGCTTGTATTTGCTTGAGTTTGATCTATAATCGTTTATAATCATTGAGTTGTGACTCATATAAAGCGCAAATATTTTTCCATGTTACCACTGCTGATAAGTCTTTTTGTTTGTCTTAAGCCTGAAGTTTGTAAATAGTAGCATGAATCACAGGTCAGCCGACTGATGTTCTAGACTCACTCATCTACAACATTGCATATATAGTTAGCTAAGTCTTTTTGACTTGTGTGTATAAAAATTTTGAAAATGGCTTATATATATGACTTGTACTGATTTATATGGTTATGTTTGTGTAAGAAAAAATGTATTATTTGGTTGGATTTTTATAATATTTTATGATTATATGTGATTACATGAATACAGTTTAAATGGCATAGAAAGTATAAAGGTGTTACTTGTTTTCTAGTATCAAAGCAGAGATATGATCCCTTAGGGCATAAATGCATACATGATCATACATGAACATATACTTGCATAGTATCTGACATGTAATATATGGATAGAGCCATGAATGTTAGCCACATGAACATAATCATAATGCATAGAGGAGTGAGGGATCAAGCGGCCAACAACATTCGATAGGAGCATCAAATGTTCCACATGTACATTTGCATGCATAACCTAGAGAAATGGAACAACATGTGCAAGGGCCTATAATGGCACCAGTAAAATGAAATTACAAATAACTCAATAAGTTAATGGCAGTTGATTTTTTAGGCAATACAGATCCTGCAGAAGCATAGATATGGCATAAATGGTTAGAAAGGGTTCTGAATATAATGCATTATTTAGAAGAAAATTTTGATTATGCAGTATCGACTCTTCAAGCTGATGCTTATTATTGGTGGGAAACGATTCCTAATTAGACTGTTCAGCCTTTAATGTTCATTTAGGATGAGTTTGTGCCAGAGTTTCAATGACAGATATATGCTTAAAATTTATAAAGATGAAAAGCAAATAAATTTCCTGACATTGAAACAGGGGAACATAAGTTTTCATACTTAGCTAGGTGATGTTATGGTTGTTAACATGGTATACCGGGACTATCTCATTTAGATTGGTACAACAGAGTTGTAGGCTGATTTGATATTACTATCTTTCTGTGAGTTTAATGTTATATTGGGTATGAGTTGGCTATCTAAACATCATGCTAAGGTTGATTGCTATGCTAAAAAAGTTGTATTTGGATCTCCATATCATCCTAGAGTTGTATTTTTCAGTGACTGTCTAATTGTACTCAGTTGCTTAATTTCTATAGTGATTGCTTTGAGATAGATTAAAATTGGTTGTAATGCTCATTTGACACATGTTGTTGATACAAATGTTATCGCTAGTAAGCTTGAAAATATTACAATGGTTCAAGAATTTTTAAATGTGTTTTTAGATGACTTGCCATGGTTGCCACCAGATAGAGATACATGATTTTTTATTGAGCTAATTCTCGGTACAACACCAATTTCCATTCCTCCATATTGGATGGCACCATTGGAGTTGCATGAATTAAAGAAACAAATACAAGAGCAACTAGAGAAAGGCTACATTCGCCCAAGTATTTCTCCTTGGGGTGAACCAATATTATTTTTCAAAAAGAAAAATGGTACTATGAGATTATGTATTGATTACCGTAAGCTGAATTAG
>CAODLS010893997.1:0-11470 GCA_948243855.1 Flueggea neowawraea | reverse complement strand
TAGTTGGATCTAAAATATTCTGCAGGATATTTTTACAGCAACCTATTCCCCCTATGCCGCGCCTCTTCCAGGGTGGCAAACGGGTCTTTCACGTGGCATGATGTTCCCTATGCAAATGCAATACAGTAATGTACAAGTGGTGCGTTCATCAACCCAAGTAGTATTGATTCAGAAAGTTTGATATGTTCAGGAGATTTGACATGTTTTATTGCATGTACAATTATTAAAATTATGTCTCAATCTTGCAGCCCATGCCATCTTTTCCCCAGCCATCACGGTCAACAAACCCATTTGATGTCAATGAACCAGCTTCTGCTCAACCTCTAACTGTATGTATTTAGCTAATCTGATCTCAAATTATATTAAATTAAATCTTATTATTTGGTTGTCTGATGATATTTCTGTCTAAAATATCCTTAAATACATTCCAGCTATGAATTGAAATATTTTCCATATTTTGTGTTACATTGCTTAGAGCAGAGATATGCTAATGAAAGATTTGTCTCTTAATTTAGTTGTCACAGGGTAAATTATAAATGGTCACTAAATTTTGGATTAATTTTTCATTATGGTCATTAGACTTTATTTTTTTAATGTGGTCTTTCAACTTAATTTTTTTTTTATGTAGTAACTTTCAGTTAGTTGACCATCTATCTTATTTTGAAAATGATCACTGAACTTTGTATATAATCCAATATGGTCACTGCAGTTTAATTCATTATCCATATGGTCTTTGAGATTAGATGCCACATAAGTGTTATGTTAGTAAAATAAACTCTCAACTGACTAGAGTGACTAGATTGGAAAACTAAAGTTGAAGTTGAGTAACTACGTTGGAAAAAATTAAAGTTCAGCTGCCATATTAGAAAATTAACTAAAGTTGAGTGACCATTTGTGCGTTTTGCCCTATATATGTGCCACCTGTGTTGAATAAATTAAATTGAGAAGGGACTGCTTTAGTTATACCTTCTGTCTTGATTTATTTAAGAGCAGTTAGTTTTCAATGGTTGAGATTAAGCCAAAGATATTGATTTTTGTGATGCAGTTTCCTTCAATGGCACCCTTGCAAAGTGCTTTACCAAGCATGGTACCTCCTTCAGGCTTAGAGCGCACTTCCAGTGTTACTTTTTCACCAGGTTGGATGCCATCTCAGTCATTGCCATATCCATCAGCATTGCCATCTCAGGGTCCATCTTATGCATCAGCAGTTCCTCAAAGTACATCTGCCTTTTTTTTTGCTTTATTTTCCAACCTCTCATATATTTCTTTTGTTGTGCTTTCTCCTGACATTTTGCTTCAATCTTTGCCTTTGGAAATCTCAGGGCCATACATGACACAAGTGCCAAGTAACATGCCTCTTCCTGGGTAAATATTCATTGCCAAATTTATACGCAAATAACCTTTTTTGTAATCTACCTTGCTGTTTGTACCATGTTCACTTTTGCTGTGCAAGTGAAGTGAATAAAACAGACAAAAATAAAAAGAAACAAAGGAAAGAAACGAAACGAAGTTATAATGAGCATTTTAGTATGTCCTGTCCTTTTCATTGCACGGTACCAAACAAGACTTAATTATTGGTTTCATATTTTCAACCCCTTACCTTCATTTACATAAAGTTGCACAGCAACTGAAATTTAGTGTTTGATGGCTAGGTTGGTTGTTTGTCGGCATAGGGTGAATAGTGGTAAAATATTACTGGTGGTGGTCTCGTTTTTTTATTGTTATTAAATGTCCAATTTCATCCTTGCTCAATTTTATTTATTGCAAGGTGCGGAAAACAAAAATAATCTGATTTGAGTTTTTTCTTCTCAGGCCTCAAGGAACAGGGACCTTTGGAGCTGATGGTTCAGCTTTTGGTGCCCTAAATATGGATCAACAGCTGGCTGGTAGGTTCTCAGGCTCTGGTCCTCAGCCTGCTCCACAGCCTTTTTCTTCCATTGGAGGTAACCCTTTTGGATGAAATGTATGAAATGTTTATCTGATAGCATTTAATTTAGGAAGCATCAACTAGTTGCTTCCTGCCGAAATTTCTGGGTGGAAAGCTTTGCTTGTTTTCTCGTGTCACGCGAAAATGCTCATGCCAAACTGAAGAATATTTATATCTACCCCAAAGTCGAATTGTCCAGATCAGCCCCCATGGAAGAGAGCAGCGATAATGTAAAAGCACACACTTCATTTGAGAGCTAGGTTTATTCTTTATGGCGTTCGTTATTGGTCGGTCGGTCGGTCCACGTTGCCTGCCACCCATTAGAACTTGTATATTTTTTTCGCATGTTGTCTTGCTGCTTGGCTATTCCTAGAAAGTTGTATCATCTCGTTTTGTTTCTTTTGTTTTCCATTTTGTTTTGTCGTGTATAATTAGTGTATTCATTATTGTGAGCTTTCGGAGTCTGGAATGTTTGAAACAGAAATCACAGTTGAGTACAGTTTGTATGCATGTATTGAATATGCCAGTGATTTTCTTCCAGAGACTGATTTGTTTGCTGGAGACATTATGATCTTTCTTTTGTTTTTGGCTGGGGAGACATTATCATCTTTGGTTAAAAAATGTTCTTAAAAGATGCCACAGACAGATCACCGCAAAACTGAAGAATGTTTCCGAGAATAACGCAACAGAAGCTAGTCAATGTCAAAGTTGCCAAAGGAAAAAAAATTTCTACTTTAGTCGTCAAGAGCAAAATTGTTATGATTTGGTCCCCAGGTGCGTAAAAGTTGCAATAGTGTTGTCGACTTTCTAAGTCCACAATGCCGTAAAAGTTCAAATTGATGAAATAATGGTTATCCACTTTTCTATTTGGGGATAAAAAACTAAATCATAGGATGGCAATGGCTTACAAACGGATGCATGAACAGATAAAGGAATTAGTTGCACTTTACTAAAAACAGGTACAATTAAGATACTGATATAGTTTACTCAGCATTTTACTTTAGAGAAAATTGTACAAAATAACCTCTTTTTAAAACATGAGTTAAAAATATTCATTTAATTTTTACTAATGCAGTTGTAACTTTTAATATTTTAATTTTGTCCACTTTTAGTAACAAATTCGTATTGAAATTACATTGAAATCTCATTAAAATATTATACTTTTTATTTAATTTTTCCACACATCATACTTTTTATTTAATTTTTCAACAATATCTTAACATCTAATCTAATTTCAATCTAATTTCAAAGAAAATTCAATTTATAAAAAAACATTACAGTTTACGACTCAATATGAACAATTGTAGTTTCAATCTATAAAACATCCATAAAATTCTTAATTATTTTTATAGTATCATGATGTATTTAAATGACATAACAAAGTTTCTGTTGAGTTTCAATTAAATTTCAGGAAGAATTTACTCTAACAACTTTGAATATTATTCTTTTTTCAAAATTTTTAATGCATTGATATGTTTTTGTTATCATATTTTTAATCCAATTATTGATAGTTAAAATCTCCTATGTTTATAGAATTAGTCAATCAAAAACTTTAAATTCACTTTTATCAAGTTTTCAACACCTACTTTTAAGGATATTTAGTTAATCTATATTTTAATTTATACGTAGCTATTTTTAAAAATAACTTCACTAAATTATAAATATATTTAGTTAAAATTTTAAAATTATTTATAAAATATATTTGTATTTGATAAATTAGATATATAAAAATCCCTTTACTTTATCTAACCATTGTTCGTTGAAGAGTACTACTGTACAGATAAAGCTATTAATAAAAATAGTGCAATTGACACTCTTTTTTAGAGTTGTCAGTGGATTTTTTCCCCTTTGTAACCTAGAATCTCTCAAATTATTTTGTGAGATGTTTGATTAATATTTTTATTATTATTTTATTAAATTTTTTAGTTTTTAATTTTTTAGTTTTTTTATCCGTAATTTAGAGGTTATTTTAAGAGTCTCGTCGGACGTTTATTCAGCTTTTTATTAAACACGATTTTATTTTAATCCCTAAATTTTTATTTACTACTTCATTTAATACTTTCTATCCCAAATTCATTCAAATAAAAATAGTTCGTTAAAATAAAAATATTACATTAAAATAAAAATAATTCATAAAATTTAAAAATTAAATTAAAATAAAAAATTACATTAAAATTAAAATATTACAAATAAAATATTAAATATTACATTAATTAAAAATACTACAACCCATATTTTTCACAAATTTTTTTACAAGCGTATTCATGCAAATGTTGTGCCGCAGGAGTCATATTCGACGTATATTTGTCGAGCATCGTTATGTCTTCCTTAAACTGTTGATATTTGAGATACTCCATTTTTTCTCGTTCGATCTCAAGCCGTTGTTCTTTTTCTTTCTTTCTATTAGCTTCTGCTGTTTCGAAAGTTTTGCGATTTAATTCTTTCTCAAACAACATGTCGTCCAAAATGGACGCAACTTCGGAGACGTCGTTTGATGTCGACTTTCCTTTCTCATGCACGTTGCATTTCACCTTTTGCTTGGTTATTGGCTCTTTTCCTTTGGCCTTATCTCGGCCCATTGGGCAAACCTCTTTGGTTGGCTCTCATTCGACGCTAGGATTGGAGGTGTTGAGATCGAAAGAGCCGGAGCTAGTGTAGGCGCCTTGGGCGTTCATCTTAGTTCTTTTTGGACAGCCTCCGGGTCCATGGGCAATGCTTTCCTCCATTTCGGATGATCACGTAAAACTTTCCAAACGTCATCGTGGAGGAAATGAGTTTTCGCCTCAACCAAGTAGACAACGCGTTCTCGCTCCATAATCATGTCGTCACTCCAATAGCTATGATAAGTCGAAGCAACGTTGTTGTAGATGTCATTAAATAAGGTGAAAATTTTATTGAGTGTGTGTCACCTATTTTTAACGGTCTTCCCATAACGTTGCTCACTTGCCTCCATCCTGTGGTTGAAGTGTGCAGCCACCCGCTTCAAAAAAGAGTTGGCGTTTTGGTCGTTGGACATTATGGAGTCTTCGAAAATAGCGATCAAACACTTAGCCAACTTGACGTCGTGTGGAAGGATCCACTTTTTGTACTTGGCACACACGTCGGAGCCGAAATTGCTTAGACCAATAGTGGACTTGGGGGTTCATTTCAGGAGTAGGAGAATCCCCTTGGGAACCCGTCGTCGAGCACCTATCCAACACGGGGATGTAAGGATTATTTTGTGAAAGATGATTGGACGTAAAATTTTAAAAATTACCAAAACTGAAAAGTGCGAGTTGATATGGAAATGAGAAAAATTAAGCGGTGGGATTGAATTGATAGTTTGTGAAAGAGGAAAAATGTGATGGATTATTTTCAGAATATCGGTAGTTGAAAAAATTTAATGGGTTATTTTGAGAAGAGGATTGAATATTTTCATTGTTGGAATCCATAATTTTGGGGAAAAAATTGGAGTAGCAGTAATTTGAAAGTATGAAAAAGATATTTTAAGAGTTGAGAGAGTTTGAGGGAGAGAAATGAGTGTTTGAAGTTAAGAAATGATAAACAAAAATATGTTTAGGGGGGTATTTATAGGAAAATGGATAAACTAACCGTTAGGGACCAAAATGGGTAATTTTTTTGTCCCAACAATAATATTACCGTTGGAGTAAATCTGACTGTTGAATATGATATTTTGATTTCTTTTAAAAAAATAAAAAATGTGGTCATGTGCCTGACAACTAGCTCATCATCCTATAAAAGGACGGACTAATAGACCGAGACGCAATAATACGTCTTGGTCTGAAAGGCTTGGAACAGGGCTATACGAGTAGCCTAAGGGATCCCACAAACTTAAAAAAAAAAATACTTACACAAGGTTGGCTTAGGCTTTTGGGCCAATCATTGATATTTGCATGGTAACGACCGCCAAAAATTGTAGGTCCCACTATGAGCAAAATGTCTGATGATGTGGCAACGATGTGTGTTCCAATTGCTATGACTTGGTGCTAACTCGATCCCCAACATAACATTTGCTGCAGTTTTTGTTTGATTGTTACTTTTTTAAAAAAACAAAGTTTTTGCTTGATTGATTTAAGTGGATGCATGACGGATTTGATTAATATTCTTTTGTAACTATTCATTGGATATTTTTAACGGTATAGATATTATTTAGTTATTTTATAGTTAATTTAATGACTTAGATTTTGTCAAAACATCAAAAAAATTTAATTCAAATAACTAAATTTGAATCATTAGATTAAATTTAAAGTGTATGAGATAATCTTAACCATTAAAAACACATAAAAGAGATAGGCAAAAGCATCATAGTCCATCCTGATGGATGACAACTTTCTTTCCTATAAATACACATAAATGAGTATGTGTTTTTTTTATGATGAGGAACTCTTATCAAATGACCCTTCGAGCTACACATCGAATAAGTTAAAATCTGAGGGAACTAGTCTAACTACTCACCATTGGGGCCCCCATTTTATTAAGGACATATCAAAAGACTCAATATCGCACGGTAAGCAAGTCCAATTTGAAAAGAGACGTTACTCAGATTCGAATTGGCGACCTCGCCTGCACCAGAGCATGCCGCTACTAGTCATTCCAACCTGTGGTGGTATAAATGAGTGTGTTTGATTTGTAGCATATTTCATTTGCTATATTACGATCGACACATATTAATTAATATTCAGAAAAGGAATGACAAATTCTTTATCATTTTTACTTCACAATTGATCAATTATGGGCATCATATTAGTAGTAGTCAACAAATAATTAACGGGATATACATTTTTTTTTGTTTAGGGGTGCTGCAACGGATACGAGGAACAAAACAAGGGGGTCATGGAGGTGCCTGGGCTCCCTCTTAGTTCAATGTCTAATTATTTAGCATTCGTTAAATTGAATCCGGTAATATGAGAGTTAAAAATATAATTGAAATGTTTTCAATACTAAAATATGAAATGGCTAAGATATAAGTAGGATAGATTATATATTTTTTTAAAATGTTTATTAATTTTTTTTCGTGTAAATTGTAAAGTATGTATTTTCTTTCAGTTTATTTCTTTCAACACATTAAATAATACAAAAATAAGCATTTTAGTTAAATGTTCCCACAAAGATAATTTTTTTGAATTGCAAGTCAATATTTTATGAATTATTCTAATTCATGTTAAATTTAATTAACTTTTCTTATAATTTAATGAGATAATTTCAAATGAAAATCAGCATTTTAGAATCTAAACATTTAACGAAATGGCAGGTTCAAAACCTCTGATCCGAACGCTAAATCCCCAACATCTCTTGATTGAAGAAAAAGAAATAGCTTTCTCTCCATTATTTGTCTTGAGTTGACATGGTATTCTTGCATTCGTATGGCTGCTGTCATTTCTAATCAATCAAATCCAACTTTCAATCAAAACGCCGTATGTGCCTTGAAGCATCACAACCTAACCTATTGAAATTTTTGGCATTTAGGCAGAAAAACAATAAAAATAACTACAAAATAATCATTTCGTGAGCAAATTTACGATCCATAATTGTTGACCAACCTAAAAGAATTCAATGTTTTACGGAAATAAACAAATAAAGAGTATAGTTTAATGAATAGAATTGAAGACTATTTTTATTTTTAATTTTTATAATTAAATATATTTTTTATCATTTCGTGAGCAAATTTACGATCCATAACTGTTGACCCACCTAAAAGAATTCAATATTTTACGGAAATAAACAAATAAAGAGTAGAGTTTAATGAATAGAATTGAAGACTATTTTTAATTTTTATAATTAAATATATTTTTTTATTTATATTAAAATTATTTTTTAAAATATATAATACTATTAGAGATGCTCTTAATGTATAATTCTTTTTACGGTCCGTATCCGCTATCTAATATTGTTCATTCATGAGGTAGGAAATGGTCTAAGGGACTGATTTTCTACTTTGACAGGTTTGAATTGACGACTTTACGCAAATTTTTAAACACAAAGATACTTTTTGCTGGTTGAACTACGCTTTTAGGTCATATGATTTTTTTTTCTTTCTTAAGACAAAATAAACTATCAATTAGTTTATTTAATAAAAACGATCCGCTATATGCTTCTATTGAAATTTACAAGTAATAATTATTGTTATTAATATTTTAACTATTTAAATATTACTGAATGGTTAATATACAAAAAATTCATTACATTTTCTGTGAAGTGATTCAGAACAGCAAAACCAAATAAAAATACAACTGATGATACTTAACACAAGATATTAAGTTGTAACAAAAAAAAAAGAAAAAAAAAAAAGAAAAGTTGGACTAAATATAATTAATGTTAATTTACTACAAATAAATTGAAAATTCCATATGCAAGTGTTTAAAAAATCTGAAATAACTGAATTCACTCATCAATTAATGGAATAAAAGTAGTAATATTTAGGGTAAAATTTATGGCTGTCCTTGAGGTTTGGCGATACTCTCAGTCGGTCCCTACACCTTGAAAATTCACCTCTCCGGTCCCTAATCCTTTACTCCGTCTGTTTTTTAACTTGCCATGTCATTTTTGCTGATTTGGCAACATTGACCAGTCAAACTCCAATTTTTATTTTGAGATTACTCTTTGGTGGTTGTTTAAGTTAAAAAGTTTAAGGAGTCGATCAAACTATTGTCTAACTAAGTCCTTATTAAATTTTATTATTTTCTATATCGATCTCTATATAATTATATTATTATCCTTTTAGGTTCCTTTTAGATTAACAAAACAGACGCAAGTTAGGGGTAAAATGTGTTTTTCTTGCTCTATTGGAAAAATCTGTTGTTTTCATTTTCAACCCACAAATTTACAAATCAAGCCCACAAATTTTTCTCAATCAAAATCAATCTTTGATGCATCAATTGAACCCACCACAAATTCTGCTCACTCAATTGAAACCCCAATTTCCAAATTGAAAATCCTCAATTCCACCCAAAACCCATCATTCTCCACTACCACCTCACTCACATTCCTAACCGTATACCCCACATTCCTCACAAGCTTCAATCACTCATACCCTCCATCGGTTCTTCAAAGAACCTGTAAGTGTCATATCTCAAGAAATACCCATCAATGAAGATGGAGGCAGAGAGGGAAGGGAGGCAACAAGGAAGCTTTGTCCAAGCAGTGGACGATGGTCAACTGAGTGAGGTAGAATTAATGGCGGCAAGTCGTCAACAGAGGAGAGAAGAGGAGAGAGGTTTGAGGTGGCCGATGAAGGAGACAGAGGTGGTAGATGGAGGTAATGAAGAAGAAGAAGAAGAAGAAGAAGAAGAAGAAGAAGAAGAAGAAGAAGAAGAAAAGAGAGAGAAGAACGAGAAAGGTCAAGTGAAGAGAGAGGGAAAGACTTTTGAATATTACCTGATGATGTGGCAAGGGCAATCTGGACATTTCCCTTTTTCCGTTAAAAAAGACAGAGTTAAGGATCAAGGACTGGAGCGGCGAACTTTCAAAGTGTAGGGACCGACTAAGAGATATCGCCAAACTTCAGGGACCGACATTGATTTTACCCTAATATTTATAAAAAGGTATAGGAAAGAAAGTAGAAGCCGAACAAGACACATTATAGGTCCATGCAGAGGGCTCAATAAGATCAAACTGGCTTGTCAACTCTGATTTTGAAGCATTAAGTAGGATTTCAATATTAATGCTAATTAGGAATTATAATATGGCTATAATTGTTTTTCTCTTGATTACCGGATTCACAGATATCATCCATTAGATCATCCTTTCATTAAGATGTTTAGAGTCATAGATATCATCTATTTATTGATTTAATGGTTAGCATGTTAATACTAAATTGACTATCCGTTAACGGGTTGGAAAAAAAAGTATTTATACTCTAATCTCCGAAGTAGTCACAATTCTTTTCGGAAAAAAAAAACTGAGTTGGCAGAGCTTTATATGAAAACGAATTAACAAATATTCAACCACAGGCAATAACAAACAGAGGCACATACACACTCCCAAGTGGGACTTGATCACTTGAATGAAGCTACTAATTAATTATCATTGATAGGAAATTGTCAGGGTCAACCACGTAGTTTCTTCTGTTAAATTCTTGTCAAAGAAAACATAAATTTAAGCAACTTGGTTGAACCACTTGATATATTCTGATGAATTAGTATAAATTCCTGCAGAAAGATAAGATAATGTACAACCATATGTGAAATTAGCTTCTGATGCTGTCTGTTCAACGATTAAACCCAGCGTGCAATCGCACACACATATATATAACTAATTAATAGAAACATGACAAATTTGCAGCTTCTGAACAGCAAATATGTCCGAAATCAGGTGATAAAGGTTGTCAAGATCAGTTTAGTTACTTCACTTCGCCTGGAAGATGCTTCAACAAATTATCGAGTTAGAGATATAAAAATAGTAAGTTGAACACAATTATTAGTTTTTTTTCTGATGTTTTAATATGGATCTCACGTTTCTGCGTGTGACCAAGTTGCTCTTTTAGAAACCTGAGATCAGACCTTTTTATGGACAGCATCACATGTTTGCTATGAAGCCCCTTTAATTGCCCTGTTGCAAACCAACTTGATCATTATACTACAGAATATTGAAAATGTTTCAGGATTGATTCATGCCTGTACTTGAATCTGAAACCATACCAGAAAAAGAAATACTATGATTTGGAACAGATGAGCGTTAAAAGGAAACCAGGAACTTCAGTTATGATAATGTTGAATGTCTGATCAAGAACCAGGTTTTGCCCAGGAATGGTGAGAACTGAGAAAGGTGTTTATTTTAGTTGAAGATCACATGAAAATAATGTTTGCACATAAAAAAAAAAACCCAAATTTGGACTTTCAAAATAATTTTTTGTGGATAAGGATGGTTTCAGTCACATGATTTAACCTATAAATTCTATTAAAGTTAATCAAGTTGCAGATTGCAAATTTGATCTTTCTCATTGACAGAATGTGAGCTATCTTTAGATATTTTTTGTAGCAGAAGATGACAAAGCAAGTAGAAGTACTTTATACCTGTTATATGCATTATAATGTGAGCTTTATATCCATTAAATTCAGATGCTAACTTAAAAACAAGCAACTTGGTACAGATATAATCAGGTGATCTTTGGGTTTTTTAGAAGTCAAATACCATATGAAGTAAAAGCACATGGTCCAATTGCAGAAGATATATGGTGCAGATGAGCTTGTTTTTGGCAAGTTGATTCTCATTAGACTTCATTTGTAATAGATTAATTCCACCTGCATTTAGCAATACAAACCTGGAAATAAAGACTATTTGTTCAATGAAGTTCGGTATAACAATGTCGATATCATTCCAGATTTCTTACATTATTAAATTATACATGACTGCTAAAATGAAACCATCTTGTTTTTTTATGACATGCCTAGTAACACTTAGCACTTTTTTTTTGTGAAAAGGCGATTCATACAAGTCCCAACTCAACTAGGCTGACCCCAATAACGTATGTCATTGTAAATCATGCAATAAGCAAGAATTCAGAGTTAAATACATTTTACACTGTTAACCAAGCAGTTTCATGTT
>CAODLS010893989.1:0-19208 GCA_948243855.1 Flueggea neowawraea | reverse complement strand
ATCGGATTGTACACAATTGCATTCGGTTCAATTCCATCGCTTCTCATTTCAGTCACCAACTCCATCGCTTTCTCAACACGCCGCATCCTGCAATACCCCTCCACCAACGTCCCATATGTCACAACTGTCGGAACCACATTTTTCTCCTTCATTTGCAACCAAAGCCTCTCTGCATGCTTAAGCTTCCTCGACCGCAACCATCCATTCAACAATATATTATACACCCTAATTGACGGAACCCAACAAGGCTCCAATCCCTTTTTCCTACGAAAACACTCCGCAGCCACCCTCACATGCCCTTCCTTACAAAGTGAATCCAACAAAACCTCAAACAAACCTGTTTCAACGCCGCCATTACCAATCAATTCTGAATTGCTTGCATACTCAAATATCCGAATTGCCGCTTCCCCCATTCCTGTAGCAACAATCCAAACCACATCTCAAAAGAATATTCAAAACATTCAAGCTTTGACTAACTATTGTGAACTCCATACCCAAAAGGCTACAATTGGGAACTCCATCAGAGACAAATTGACGGAAACATAAATTAAAAACACCCCTAATTCAAGAAAATTACCTGCACGAGTGTATCTTCGAATCATAATCGAAAAGGTATCAATCGAAACAACGTCAATGCGTCGCTGGTCAAGAATCAAACACCACGCAGAGTCAAAGTCTCTGGCTTTACCAAGAGCGTTAATCATCGAATTAAACAATGCTGAATTCAATTCAAACCCATTTCTCTTCTCTGCCCAAAGAAATAGAGTATGCAACAACTTAGGAGAGGAATCAAATTGGTAAAATATCGCCCCCGGTTCAGGTTCGATTCCGGTCCCGTCGGACCTCGCCGGACGTGTGGTTCCCTGAGCAGACTGCTGAGGGTGGATAAGTCATTTTGACGGTGTCTCGGTTCGTTAGGGTTTTGAGAAATTGAGGTTGGAGGCCTGGAGGAATTGTCCTGTTGTGATTGAGGTAATGGCCACTTGATTATAGGGTTTCCTTGTACGGACGGCCACGACGTCTCCACCGCGGGCGAGAAGAAGCGGCGGTTCGAACCAAGCTTCTTGGTGGCAGCTGCGGCGACGAAGTGGAGGATAGAGTGACAGCGTATGCCCATTCTATTTGCGGTGACAGCAGTTGGTGTGAGGTGGCACAACATAGTGCACACAATGAGTGAATTTACGAGAATACCCCTACTAGAAAGTTTTTAAAGCAGTTGAGATGAGAGGGAAATCGAAACGGTATTAACTAACAAACGGAGCAATGTCAGCCGTTAGTTCGCCAGTATACCAATCCGGCCACGGGAATTATTTTCCTGCAACCAACACGCTTCCGTTAAGTTTGGTCCAAGGCGGAAAGGTTTGGTACGAGCTTCTGTAACGGCAAGTTCTCCGGAATCATCGGAGGCCGTGACGGAGAAGCCTGAAATTGAGCTTGAATTCATAGGAGTACGAACTTCACTTTAATTTTTTTTATTTACAGTAAAAATTTTCGAGATTTTGAAGTGATTTTGACATGATTGTGACGGCGACAGTAGAAGCCGGACGGAGAGGGGAAGTATCCGGTGGAGAGAGCGAAGGCAGTGAGTGGAGAGAAGCTATTGAGGAACATCATGTTCGATAATAAGATCGAGCTCTACGCCGCGTACGTAAGTTCTTCCTTTCAGCGTTTTATTTGCCTTTGCGTTGTCGTATAGTGTTTATTCCAAGTGAAGATTCTCGTCTTGATGTCGTATCAGGGGAAAGTGATGAACTGCGGAGGAGGTGGAAGCTGCGGGACTTGCATTGTGGAGGTATAATACGATTGAACATGTAAAAAATTGAATTAATAGGACATTAATTTCATGTATTTGAATGTGATTGTGCTGTTATTATTGCGTAGATCGTTGATGGGAAGGATCTTCTGAATGAAAGAACCAATACTGAACTCCGGTATCTAAAGAAGGTGATGTCTCAATCTTTCGTTGCACTGTTGTTGAATTAAATTAAATTAATCAAGTTTTTGCCATTAATTATTAGATGCCTTAAGCCTAATTTATGGGAATATTAGAAATGTTGAGCTTGCACTAACAATCATTATAGTGTAAGGAGGCGAGAATGGTCGTCGAAAATTTTATGCTAAAACCTAATATGGATGTTCTGTTCTTAGTATCTTTTTTGCAATGCTACTAGTTAGCTCCTTATGATGGTATATAAACAGTTTTTTACTCTAAACACAAGACTAATCAATCTCAAGTTTTAGAAATTTGTTGGTGCCAATTTTGGTGAACTTGTCCGTTGATGTGGTGAATCCGTTTTTCCTAATGATCCTTTTTTTCCTTTTTGATGTACTGCATGTGAAATTTCCTAATGATCCCTTTTCTCCTCCTTTTTGATGCTGCATGTGAAATTTCATATCGTCCCTTATTTGAAGTGTTGTGTTTATTGTTTTCTCAATTTTAATGGATGTTGAGCTGCTGTATAATTGTGCAGAAACCTGAATCCTGGAGGCTTGCTTGTCAAACCATTGTTGGTAATAAAGAAAACTCTGGCAATGTATGGTTATTCATTCCCAAATTTACAGTTAACTAATAACTTGTCATTAGTTATTGCTATTGGAAGCCGTTTTATGCTGGCATTAATTGTCCCATGTTTTCTGCAACCAACCCTGCCCGGTGGAGGGGGGCGGGAATAAAAGAAACTTAACAGAGAGCTACATGATTGACGCTGTGGCACAGGAGTCAACATTGGTCTCAGAAAGAAAGTATTCTGCATTTGATAGATATAGATGTACCATTGTTGTGGTTTCAGGTTGTCGTTCAGAAAATGCCCCAGTGGAAGAAATGATAAGGAGCCAATTCCAAAGTCTGATATCAATACGAGATGAAGCTAACAGTATGTTCCGAGAAACTTTAGGCTTGCATGTATCATATTCTTTCTGCACTTGCGATGTATTATGATTTGTCATTATATTTAAAATGTCTCGGCCTTCCTGTGTCTATATTGCTGATATGTTTGATAATTTTGGATCATAGCAAGAAAGAAGCCGGTAAGATTTTCATCAACTTGTGCTAGATGTAATTACTTGGATCGGTGATTCTGTTCTGACGGGCATAACTTGTACAGACCGTATAGACATTCTAATTTGTGCTGTTACAGGTAAACTTTCAACTTGTTTTCTGTTTGAGAAAAATGGACAATATGATTTCAATGAAATTAGGCCCTTGAAGGATGTTTAAATGTCTGTGGAGTCTTCAGTGACAGATTTGAGTCGTAAATTTGCCTGCAAATTGTCTAAGTTTGTTAGCCTCTCCGACAGCAGTTTCATAGTCTTCAGATAAATGGTTCCACCAAATAAAATGACTTATCAAAAAACAAAAAGTCTTCAGATCAACCTGGAATTCATTAGATCCATCACAATGAGTGTAAACACATAAAATGCAGCAAAAGCTTAGGAGAAACAAGTAGACTTTTCAGGGAGACCATTCATCAAACTCCTAGATCCAGTTTACTTGCTTAATCCTCTGCACCAGCCAGTTTAGTATGATGCAACAGTTCTTAACAAATCTAAATGGAATTACGTTTGCATATTCATGTATTTGTAACTTCTGCAGAAAGTAAACAGTTTCTGACTTTATGCCATAGTATTATTGGTTCTCTTGTTTAGCCTTCCTCAAATTCCAAATCAGTTTACTTATATAGAGCCCTCAACAGACTTAAATAAAATAAATTTCTAAAAATTGAAAAAATACAATACCTCAAGAGTTGAGTCTATATATAATTATTGAGAAATATGTACCAGACAAAAAGATAACAAAAACAAGAATACAAATAGAAATTTAACAAGAATTAACTATAGACTCAACAGATTATAATGAAAAATAAAAATACAATAAAAAAAAAAGAAAGCATAGAGATTTAACGAGATTCAGCAATGTGCCTACGTTTTTTAGACGAAAAGAGCTTATATATCTAGCCTGACACAGTTTATAATTAAAATTGCCCTAGAACTACAACTCTACATAAGTCATACAACAATCATTAGTGGGTTTTTCTTTTTGTCAACTAATAATTAGTGGTTTTTGGTTCAAATGAAGATGCATGCACAACATCATTAGGTGGCAATATCTGCAACTAGAGCTCCTACAATCTTCCCCACATGACTGGATCACAATTTAGAAGCACAAGCTTTGGTATGGATAAAGTGATTCTCAAAGCTCCAAATAAGCTTTACTTTTTAAAACATTTGAACTCAATTTGAACTAATAATAATTTAGCAGATAGCCAACAAACAAACAAGTCAGACATGTGAGGCACAGGTATACTTTTTGGAGCTGAAATTTTTGATTCAGTTTCAAAGTATGATGGACCCCTTTGTCCCATTGCCTGCTAGGGGGGTCAGCTTAGTTAGGTTGTCTAGAGATAATGCCACACTTTCGAAGTCAACCTAACTAAGTTTGGACTCGTTTAGATCGGCATTTTCAGAAAAGATAGTATAATGGACCCTCCAATTGAATCTCCTCACCCTTTTCATTATGGTGTTAACGGCTTCTGCAGAGTCCTCAAATCATCATTTCTGAATCCTCACACTGTCAAAAAAAAAGGACTTGACGTTTTTTCTCTCTCTCATTTGTTCCTCTAAAAGACAAGAAATGAAAGCACAGATATGAACCCACATAGCAAATCTTGTTTATATTTAAAATTCAATCCATCTCCTACTACTTATGGTCCCGAGAATCTTTCTTGCATGGACATGGCTAGTCACAACCAGACACCAAAAAATTTTAAGAACAACTTGCTTTTGAATTATTTGTACTCTTTCTTGGGAAAAAGGTTCAAATTATTGTTTCTCTTTTTAACGAGTGTCTTGCATGCTTTTCAAAATCAATATAAGCATGTTTTTAAAATGTAATATTTGAATAATTGTGTGATAAGGACTTGCAAAATGTATAGCTTTAAAACCGCAAAATGGCTCCTTTAAATCATAGCAAAGAAGAAAAGGGTTGCCATTATCCCATGTTTTGAAATGGCAAGTCTTAATGTGTGTATCTCGGTTTACTTGTTGCTTTTTCTTCTGCTAAATTTGGCTGAAACTGAAATCTTTTTTTTTTGGGCAGAATATAATTACTTTTATTATTAGAAAAGGTGTATACAACTGTATAACAAGTAAAAAACTATGTATATACAATTCCGCTCTGTACAGTTTTTATAAAAACTCAATTCCTCTGCATCACAACTCTTCAACCAACCCTGAAACTAAAATCTTGCTTGAAATTATGATAACTCTTTTTTATTTTTTGTCTATGAAAAAGAAAAATTGGACACTTGACATGAACCCTTCAAAATTAGAGAGAAAGAAAATGGAGGCTAACAATTCTTGAACTTTAGAAAAGGATAAAGAGGCCACAATGCAGTAACCTGCTTGAAAAGGTTTTTTCTTTGTTTTTTACGTTATGAAAGTTACAATGGTGTCTCTACTCTCTAGGTAGCTGCATAAGAATTGACTCTATTAAAGCTCTACTTGATACTTAGCTTGTCAAGGTTAAAAGTTGAAATTCTAGTCCCTCTTTTTCCTTCTTCAAACTTTAAATGCGCTATATTGTTCAAATAAGTTCAAAATGATTGAGTAAATCTGATGCAATCATCCATGTTAATTGATCTAGCGAAAGCGAATTAATTAAGTTGAAGAATCATGTTAAAGAGTACAATATTTAGTTACACTATAAAATCATTAACAATCAACCGACAATTTATCAAAAAATTAGGAATTTATGTCATAAAAAAGATGTCTGCTAGAATTTAAAAGATGAAAAATCGTTAATATTTTAATTCTCAGAGTTATTAACACTCTTTGATCCACTCAAATTTTGCAATTAATAAAAGTAAAGAATGCAATTTAGCAATATTGGTGAGTGGGTGGAAAGGAAAAGATCTTAAACTAGTCAAACATACCCAAACTCTAATGTCAAAGAATCGTTATTTTTGCATATAATTGAGGACAATTACAAGGCACGATGCACAGTAAAGGAGCACCATGTGCACCCACAAATGGACACAAACTTCTCTAGATTGCCTCTCTTTTTTCAAATTAATACTTCTGTTTGCCACATTCACCATTTAAGAATATGCATCAAGATCAGGTGAGCAAGTTTTTAGGGCATAGGTGTGGAGGACCATGTCCTAGAATAATGTGACCTCTTTGTCTTGTCTTAGTCTACTCATATACAAACTCTAACATTTTAAGTTAATAATAATATTTTGTCACAACCAACATTTGATGTTTTAAGTCAATGTTTACTTAAACTTGTTAAATGTATTTTAATTCATCGGATTAAGGAATGTAATCAATGTAATTCTTTTTAGTTTATTAACCCATTTTGTCGTTTCAAAAGGTATATTATAGATGGTGCCAAATGCCAACTTCTTTTTATTTTTTAATATTGGAAAAATAACATAGGAAATCCAAAATAGGCTCTGTTGGGCCACAGAGAGCGGCCAAGTAGCTGAAAAATTTAACATTTATATCAAATTAAAATTTAGATTTTGATAAATATCATGTAAGTTTTTAAATATAAAAAATATTACTAAGACAAATTAAATTGGACAAATGCCATTTTTGTAAAAAATCGAGATATTTTTTTGAAAATTTGATTTTTTTGAGAAATAGATAAATTTCAAGAGAGAAAAAAAATCTGATTTATTAGAATGTATCCAGTGATTGCCAAATGAATCCATATGTATTCAAATGTCTCCAAGTCACAATTTTTTTTATATAAAATTTATTTTAGTAATTTTTTATATAATATTTTTTAAAATTAAATGTCTCTAAATTACAATTTTTTCGATAATCTCCAAAATGCATCCAAATCTCAATTTTTTATATAATTTTTTATAGTACCCAAATGTATCCAAATTTTATATTTTTTATAATGTCCAAATGTCTCCTAATGTATCTGCATGTTTCCAAATATATTTGCATATCTCCAAATGTATCCATCCCTGCACAAAATTAATATAATTAAAAAAATCAACCAAAGTCTAAAAAAACCTAAACAAACACAATTAAAGTTGTTTCTCATTTTAAACAATAATAAAATATTTTTGCTAATTTTTTTAACAACAAGGATATTTTTTAAAAATTTAAGAATAATAAAAAAGAGGCAGCAACTATGGTTTGGAACCCTAGTCGCCGCCCGTCACCACCATTCCCTCCTTCATTGTTCGGGCTGACAAAGACAAATCAGGAAGAGAGAGACCAAGGCGGAGGGGCAAACGACATTGATCTTCCCCACAACGAAGGCAGATCGGCGGAGGCGAGCCGAGATGCGAAGAGAGAGAAGTGTCGACGAGAGGACAACGACGTGAAGAGAGAAGCTTCGAGGAGAAGAGGCGACAGGCTGAACTAGGTGAGCGGCGAAGAAAGGAGGAGAAGGAGGGACATACAAAGTAATAAGTGAGGGACGACGACGAGGCTAAACTAAGGTTTCGGGATGGGGCTGCTAAGGTTTCAATAGAGATGAGAGATTGAGAGAGGAGCGGAGGAGAGAGAAAGGAGAGTGTGAGAGAGGATGAAAGAGAAAAAAAATGATAAAATGGAATGAAAAATTGAGTTTTATTTAACTGAATGTGATATTTTTTAACTAAAGAATTAAGATTATGATATTTAAAAAATTAAATATTAAAAAATTAACATTCTACTAATTAAAAAAATATATTTTTATTTATTAAAATTAAAGAATTTATACTAATATATGACATAATTAGCTCTTATGTAGCCGGAAGAAAAAGATTTGGGGCCCACATACCAAAAGCTTATGTGTCATTGCGTGTTAATGACCATTGTGGGTCTCTACTCCATTTAGGCAGCTTCATGTGGCCCAAAAAGTGGACTTCATTTCGCCCCCACTTCTCCTTCCTATTTATTGCTTTAAACAATAAATAAATAAAATTAATATGTTACTTTTTCACCTTTTTTGTTTTTTATTTTATTTTATTTTGAATCAACGTATTTGTGTGTTGACGTTAGTTGATAATAATAAAAATAACGTACGACTTTATAAAATTGGCTATTTTTAATATTATCCTGAATCAATTATTTATTGAATAAAAGAAGCAACCATGAGAGGTTGAAATCTGAAGAATTTAAATTAAGAAATTATTATCAATTGTAAATTAATAATTTGAACAATAAAAAATAACCATAAACGTTATAATTTGCTTAAATAATTTAATAAAAAATTCATAACCAAAAAGGATCGTTCTTTTAAAGGATGTATGGATAGCATATTTATCCAATTGGACTTATCTTTGTTTGTCTATTCATACACATAAAGCATTTTTTTTTTGTATTTCAAACAATGCATTCTTATTCGAATTATATCTTTATGAATATCCCATCTTTATATAGGTCCTACGGTACATACTTGAATCTTCTTTGAATAATTTATTCAATTCTATTTTTTTAACTCGCATTTTTGTATCTGAAATTGTTCCATAAATTTTCTGTTTTTTTTTTTGATAAATCATTTTATTTGTTCCATAATTGTGACTAACATTTTTGTAATGCACAAGTCAACCCGGATTAGTGTAATATTTTCAATAAATAATGATGTTCCCATCTATGACTAATCCAATTAATTATTCAACAACATTCCCACCTGTAGAAAAAATTACTAAAATCTAGTGATAATCATTTCCATTTTTTGGATAATCACGTTAAGGTTCAGTGTATTTAGGAAAATTGTGGCATGAAAATGTGATTAATAAGGCAAGTTTTTGAATGAAATCAAAGAACAACCATGTTAAATTGGTTTAGGCCAACCAAAGTTTGGTCACAATTTCCTTGTATTTAGGATTTTGATATTGAGAAGTGTTAATACAGTAAGCATGGTCAATTTATATATCTAATTGATCCATCAAGATAAATATTCTTCTAGTCTTTTTTTGTTAAGTACAATTGAATTGTATATTGTGTATTTAATCAGCATAATATAATTTAATAATAATTAATATTTTGTAAATTTAAAATTATTTATTTTCTTTGGAAAATTTTTATATAATTTGTTTAGTGTACCAAATATATAATTTAATATTTCAGTATGCTTTTAATTAATTTTATCACAACATTGAAACTTTTTGCCTCTTTTTTTTTCAAATTTTAATTATTTTAATACTCAAAATAGTGTAAGGGAATAATTATAACTAGATTCTAATTCTTATCCATCAAATTAAATATTTTAGTGGATTGGTTTTTGATAGTATCAGAACAAGTCATTGTCAAACTGTCCAAAATATAAAATTTACTATCTTAAATTGTTTATTAATTAAATTGAATTAAAAATTATAAAAAATTTATACTTAGTGAGTTTTCATTCAATAGATAAGCATTCTAAGAAGAATTTGAAATTTTCAGATTAATTAAAACTTGAGCTAAAAATAATAACAAAAAAGATTTCGCTTTAGACATAAGGCAACCATCAACCAACTAATCCAACTTTCAATCTTTCAATCCTATCTACAAATTTACCATCCATCAATTATGTGATTCTTTTTGAGCATTGGTCCATTGGATAAGAAATTAGACAATCATAAACTATTTTTCAATGCATGAAAAAATAGTTGAAAGAATACCGGTGCATAAAATAGATATGTGGTATCACAAAAGACAATTATACGTATATTTTAATCATTATAGTTTTTATCATTACACTGTTAAATTTTTAGTTCGATTGGAGCACAAAAAATAATTTGATTTTCCAAAGTCTATTTCGGGTAAAAAATCCGGAATCAAATTTAACATGTTTATGAATTGAAAAAGATAATATGATGTACCATGACAAAAAAATGATTTGTAAACCATTACACCCTATTAATTTTTGGAGCTGGTTTTTATTATTTGGACTAGACATGGCCAAAAGTGAACCAATCCGATTTCAAAATTCAGTTTGAAATCGGTTATTTCAAAATTAGCTCCAAATTGGGATTATAAACTTGTTGACTGATCCGGTTCAAATTCAAAATACATAAAAAAAATACAAATTGTTGATTTTGAACTGATTATTGAATCGACATTTAATCGGTTGTTCAACAAGTTCAACTAAAAAAAAAACATTTTAATTAAATTATTACTTGTATTTTTTTAAACTTTTACTTGTGTTTTTTAATTAAAAATAAGAATGCAATTTATTGAAACTTAATTTTATTTATTTTAAATTTAAAAATTAAAAATGGAATTGTATGGATTATTGGCCCGAAATAGTAAATTTAACTGATGGGAACCAAAATCGAAACTGAAAGATTAGAATCAGCCCAAAGCAGTTTGATTGAAGTTTCTTTGAAGTTTTAAAACTAAACCTCCAACATTTGAACTGTAATCATGTCTATTTTAGACTATCAAATTAAATATGACAAAAACAGGATAGTTTATTTAAAGATAATTACAACCTACGTAATCAATTATTTATGATAATAGAAATAAAAAATATAACACATATATTTCTATTTGTAATATTTAGATAACATTAAATATATTAAATACGGTTGTCAAAAAACCAAATCTTTTACAGCATCAAATGTCCAAAAATTAATTGATATTGAAATTCAGCTAAAAAACATTTTAGTTAAATTATTACTTGTATTTTTTAAAACTTTTACTTGCGTTTTTTAATTAAAAATAAGAATGTCATTTATTGAAACTTAATTTTATTTATTTTAAATTTAAAAATTAAAAGATGGAATTGTGTGAATTATTGGTCTGAAATAGCTAGAACCAAAATTGAAACTGAAAGGGTTAGAATCAGCCCAAAGCGGTTTAGTTAAAATCGAACCTCTAGCATTTGGACTGTAACCATATTTAATTTAGACTATCAAATTAAATATGATAAAAACAGAATGTTTTATTTAAAGATAATTGCAACCTACTTAATCAAATATTTATGATAATAGAAATAAAAATATACCACATACTCCATATTTCTAGTTGTAATATTTAAATAGCATTAAATATATTAAATACGGTCGTCAAAAAACCAAATCTTTTAAATTAATTGATTATTGAAACAAAATAAAGAAGAAGGTCGTGGAAGAAGTAAAAGAAGGGAGTGGAAACAGCGAATAAGATTTTGGAAGTTCGAACTGTGCCTCCGTCCCGCTCACGCTCCCATCCAATCCAACCCATTATATCAACACTACACACTCTCGCTCTCCACCTCACTCCATCCTCTCTCTCTTTCTCTCTCTACAGGTTTGTCTGTGTGGAGCTCTCTTTTGCGTCTCGGGTGAAACGCACCGGAGCTCCCTGCCGCTCAGTAGGCTCTGTCCTCCTCGTCTTTTCTCTGCTTACGTCGCACATTGCTTCGCCTTTGTTTTCCGAGCTTTTCTGTGAATTTCGTGTCGTTTAGATCGGTAAGAGCCATGTTTCTCCTCCAAACGACGGTGTCTCCCGATTCTCTTTCCGTAGATCTGTAACAGACTTGCTCTTATCTTCGGTTTCTTTCTTCTTGCTCCTTTGTCTAAGAGTAATTTTTGACTGCATTGTGTTTTCCCTATTGTTTTTCATTCTTCTTTAGTTTTGGAGTTTCCTCTTGGACTTTTTATGTCCATTTGTTGAAACATGTTTGAATTTTTAAGCTGTTTTTTTATATAAAAAAAGAATTCGTATTGGTTGTGCGAAGCTGGTTATGTGAACGGCGTTGTCGTGTAATGGAGGCAGAGATCTCAGGACACTGGCTTCAAAAAGAATTGAAATTTGTTTGGCTCGAGTCCAATAAATTGCTGAACCTAAATTACTTGTGTCTTCTTTTTAATTGTGTAAAATAATGAGTGTTGTTTGTTCCATTGTGTCTGTTCAACCTCTGTGAGTAATTCAATCGATAAAGTGTATGAATTCCGGTTTCTTGAAATCGTTTTAGAGGAAGCACGCCGTAGAATCGATCCATGCTGAACTAGCTCAGCTGGTATTTTTCCAGTATTTCAATTCCTTAGAAAGATGAATTCTTGAAAATGTTGTTTGTTGCTGTGTGAATGACTGAAATTACTGCTCTGCAGGCACATTACCTTATTGCAATATGGAGAAATAGAATTTTGGGATTTATACAAATGGAAGAAAATTTATGAAATTGCCTTGAGGCTGTACTAAAATGCTTTTGTTGCGTGGTGGATTTGCAGGTTCAAATGAACGGCATCTTGATTTAACACACATCTGCTCTTCTATATGGCAAGCTAAAATGAATAAAGAGAATATAACCGCTGCCAAATTTGAAGAGCCATCTGCTCGAATCACACGAGCACGTGCTAGAGCCTTGGGGGCTACAGGAGGAATTCTTCCTGCCTCCAAGCCTTCTTTTAAACAGGAACAGAAGCGAGGTCTTAGAACAAACACCAAAAGAGCTGCATCAGATGAGAGTAAAGTTTCTGCAGCTGCAATTGCTGGCCTTCAGCATAAGAGAAGAGCTGTGCTTAAAGATGTTGGTAACATCCTTCGTGAGCGTTCACATGTCAACTGCATCAATGGCAGTAAAATTCAGGTAAGGGCATCCTGTATATTTTTTTTGATGTTCCAATCTTGAAGAAGTCTAATCTCTTAAATGAGAGATTTTATCTGATAAATTTATTCGTTTTCTAGTTTGAAATTCCTTAACGTGCTAAATGACTCAAGGGTATTTTCTGCTTTTCTGGTTGGCAGGCTAGTTTGCAAGCTAAAAGATGTCCTACGAAGAAAAATGCACTGGTCGAAATTGATGTTTCTATGGAAATTCCATTAACCGAAGATGATGCTAAGACGAAGTTAGCTGAAGATCTGTCAAAAATAAGGATGGTGGAATCACAAGAGCTAGCTTCACCTGTGAAGTTAGAGGAGAAAAGGCAGAGAATATATCATGATACACAAGAAAGTGGTGCAGTAGATATGCTGCCGATATTGGCTTTCACAAATTCTGCAGGACATAAAAGCACTCAAATCAAAGGTCTGTGATTTGTCATAAGCTATTTTAATAATATAATAGCCTATTGAATAAAAAAAAAAGAATAGTCATTCTCTAGCCATGTGTTATGTTTGCAAGAAAAGGGAAATATCAGGATCGTGAGCAATTTTTAGCTGCATTTATTTTGCTGGGTTTGTTTGCCTTATTTCATTTGGTCACATAATGGCATGAAGCAACATAAGGAAGTTGCTTGTTACTTACAAAGATATTTCCTGTTAGCATCTATTTTCCCCAAATATCACTAACTGATGAAGTTTTAAATGGTTTTATGCAGAAGAAAGAAAGGATTGTGAATTAATGTTATCCTCAAGTCCTCTGGGTATTGTAGATATTGATTCAAAGCTAAAAGATCCACTAGTGTGCAGCCTGTATGCCCCTGACATATTTAACAATATACAAGTTAAAGAGGTTTGTACAGCAGTTGTTAGTCTACTGCTAAAATCAATCAAATTTCGCACTCTTAATTTTCATAAAATACAAGAAATACTGCTTCCGCAAATCAATAACGGTTCTTTTACCAAACTCAGATAAATTTTTTGTCTGTCATCAATATATTTGATGCTAAAATTTTGATTTCTTTCCTCAGCTTGATCAAAGACCTTCAACTGATTATATGGAAAGGTTGCAGCATGATATCACTCCAAGCATGCGAGGAATTTTGATTGATTGGCTTGTGGAGGTTAGTGTTAGTTAGATTTAACATTGTTAATAGGCACGGAGTATTGGTTTATTGTTCAACATATGACATTAAGCTAAAAGTGATTGAGAAGGTGAGCTTTTTAAGCTACTAGGGTAGCGAATAGACATTGAGCTTCACTTGAGCTTTGATATGGTGTATAATGAATGCATTTAATATTTGACAAATTACGTCTCATCTTTCAGGTATCTGAAGAATATAAGCTGGTTCCAGATACCCTTTATCTTACAGTTAATCTCATTGACCGATTCCTCTCAAAAAATTATATTGAGAAACAACGGCTCCAATTACTTGGTGTTACTTGCATGCTAATTGCCTCGTAAGTTAAATGTCTGGTTCTAATTTATAATTCTCTAAAAATTGCTGAAAATGTGAAGCCTGAGTGCTTAAATCATATAATATATTTCTATTGATGAAAATACTAGAGATACAGTCTTAGAACATCATATCATTCTAGCTTTAGTAACACAATACTCGTTTGCTTGGTCAGAAGTTGGTTTTCACATAAAGCATTATATTTTGCGGAGATGATAAGTAACTGACAAATGCTTAAACTGGATTTGGTGGTATTTGTGACATTATTTGTCGTCTATTTTTGTTTTATTATATTAATTGATTGTAGATTTGCAATTTTAATTTTTTTTGTTGCTCTTTTTTTACTGCAGAAAGTACGAAGAGATATGTGCACCACGAGTGGAAGAATTTTGCTTCATCACTGACAATACTTACACAAAAGAAGAGTTATGATTTTAATTTGTAGCTGTATTTACAAGGCTCCAACAATTTTTTCTTAATCAACGCAATTTGTTGCTCTCCTTTGCAGTTCCCTCATTTCTGCTTTCATATGATCTTGAACTTAGCTCGTTTAGATTTGTTGTTCTAAAACTTGCAATCTGATCAATGTTATGGTCCAACATGGTGCCAAAGGGCTCACTGGCTTTTAAAAGCTATAACTATTTTGACTCTTGTAAATTACACATAATTTTTTTTGCCTGAAAGTGTAAATTTTAAGCAGCTAATCTCGAACAAGATTCAACAGTTAATATACGCCGTCATAGTTTCATTCTTGACAAACATGTTCAAGTTCTTCGTGCCAATTATGAAACTAAATTAATAAGTGCCTCCCGAGGGGACACAAGTAAACCAAACTTCATCCTTAAAGTGAAATCCAAGCACCAGAGAACATGTATGAGAATCAAGTTACTGTGTTGTGTTGCTCAGTAGCTGCTGCGAGTTCTGTTGATGTAAATATTAACAGTAGTAATATGACAGGTGTTGAAAATGGAGTCTGTGACACTAAATTTTTTATACTTTCAGTTGTCTGTGCCTACCACAAAAACGTTTCTGAGGTAAAACATTAACCATTTCAACCTGCATTATCAATTTTTTCTTTTCAATTTAACAGAAACATCGCATATTGTACTGATCCCAATTATATTTTCAGGAGATTCATTCAAGCGGCACAAGCTTCCTTCAAGGTACTTCAATATCAAAGCATGGTTATCGATGAGCATAAATTGTTAACAAATTTAATTATGACTAATCAGGGGCCTTTGTGATTCCTATACAGGATCCTTGTCTTGAATTGGAGTTCTTGGCAAATTATTTAGCAGAGCTAACTCTTGTTGAATATAACTTCCTAAAGTTCTTACCTTCTCTAATTGCTGCATCTGCTGTGTTTCTTGCACGATGGACGCTTGATCAGTCGGACCACCCATGGGTCTGCCCTTTCTCCGTGCATTTCACTTCTTTTATTTTTACATCTCCAATTCCTCTGATTTAAGCAATGCTGAAGTTTACGCTTGCTTCGTGCAGAATCCAACTCTGGAGCACTACTCCACTTACAAGGCATCAGAACTAAAAACTGCAGTTCTTGCATTAGAAGATTTGCAGCTTAACACTAATGGCTTACTAAAGGAGATACACGACAAGTATGGACAACAAAAGGTAGCGGAAAACCTTTTAACTGACATGATTTCTTGCAATGCTCATTAGAATTTAAATCAAATCAGGTCCATACAGCAACATCACATTTGAGAAAAATTAACAGATTTACTTAATGTCATTTTAGAGTTTTTACGTTCTCGAATTTCGCGTTGCAGTTCAAGTGTGTAGCAAGTTTGGCCTCTCCTCGAAGAGTTTCAACACTATTCTAAAGAAGAAGAAGAAGAAGAAGAAGGAGAAGAAAAGGATGATCTACTTACAACGGCAAAGGCACTTTGACTCAGTGGCGCATTGAGGGTGATGATCCTGATTCCTAATCACAAAACCTTTTCTTTACAGTTAATTTAAACATGGCAATTTTTCCTCATTGTAACATCTAATCTGGTTCTGGTGTCGTCGTGACCGGTAGAGTGTAACATATTGCAGGAAGTAATTTATGTTGTCATTGAAATAATTTTCACAAGCTTCTCAGTTTGTGGAAGTTTTTAAGTTAACAGCAACTAAATTATTCACAAGGATGTTGCAATTTAGCAACGGGAAATGTACTTATCTGGAGAAAACTTCTGTATTTAAACCTCATGAATTGTAGAAAAAAAGAAGAAATAATTCATTTCTTCATTGAGGTGTTTTCTTTGTTGTTTCTCATTTCATTCTTGTTTACATGTGTGTACATAAAATCTGTACAGGGCTATGTAATCATATCAGCTTGGTAACAAAATTTTTTTTTTCCAAGTTTTGTTTTGTAGCACCTCACTCGATTTTCAATTAGATTTCTTAGATTTCCGATTCTCGAGATGATGATTGTGTGTCTAGACCTTTGTGTGGATCCAAGGATGATTAATGTTGATATTCTCTCAAGTTTAGATGTGAACAAGTTCCGGAAACAATTCAATTTACATACACAAGCACAGAGAGTTGCATACACAAGCTGAGAACGAGTTTTGCATGTAAGCACAAAAACTTACTTATGTTCATAAGCTCGCCAGGAGGAGTTGTATCTACTAATTCGGTGCAGTTTGGAGATAAAAAATCTGGTGCAATTTATTTCAAGAAAAAGGTATTTCACAATAAATATTTTGACCATCTTGACTTGAAGTGAAGTAGCCTCAGCCACTCGAAAGGAACGAAATGACTCGACGAAGATCATAAACCGGTCCAGTTTAGACACAAAATTATGTATGTAAGAGCCTAACAAATTGGTTGGCTTTCTAGTCTCTTGTTTGCAATATAATTTAAATCAGCAGGGATGTTGCAAAATATACAAATTTAATACAATTTGGTTATATGCAAGAAACATTCTGTTAGCCAGCATTGATTGGGAGTACAATAAGTTTATATTCAAAACCTTCTTGACTTTATAAAATATCACTTATTTTGACAAAAACAAATTTTTTTTAAAGGAACATTTATTGTGAAAGGGAGAGAATATTAAACAAGCACCAAGAAGTTTTTTGCCGTACAATGTTAATAAAATTAGTTAGCTGCTAAACCATAAGATGTTGATAAAACTAATTAATGATATGACCTAATCAAAACTTTTAGTTTGGAATGCTCAGGTGATACTGAAAAAAAATTATAAATTGTATTTTTTTTGGCAGATTGCAATAATTGATTACAGAAACAAATTATACAATGAAAAAGTAGGTGTGTATTAACAGATTGTATAATGAGAGAGTAGAGAACTGAATACGTATGAATAGTGAACAGCTCATAACATATTCATTAGGAAAAAACACCACATAACATGGAGTCAAGTAATATTTAAAAAAAAACTTGTAATATGATAATACTGAAATCTTTGTGGAAGCTACTGCAATCGACTAATGTGATGTTAATCTTCCTAGCATAGTAAACCTAATTAGAGAATCATTTTATTTCAAAAATGAGGGAATTTAAAGTCAAGTAGGGGTGTGTGTGTGAGAGAGATGATATGTTGGAGAAATGAAGACTAGCAAATTAGCTGACACTTAAAAATTGTGTAACATACTGTATGGCCCTTCCCATAAGCTTACAAAAGGAAGCAATCAATGTTCCACACAATTGCTACACAAAAATACACAGCATCTTCAAAATAAGTTACAACAACAACCTCTGGCTGTCACAGGACTATCCAAAATGAATCCTACAACCCCTAACCAACAACCTTTTGCCATACAATTTCTTTCCCTTTCTTGCTTCCCACTGCCACCACGAAAAATTCAAAGCAATAACGCAAACAGTACCTCTGGATTACATTGGTCTACGAACAGCACGTTAACAGGCAATTGAATTTGCAAAAGGAGTTACCAAAACGGCGGTATTACCTGCTATTGGCTTCAGACTGGCCGCATGGTCCAGCTGCTGCCATACTTCCCTCCGCTTCTCAGCCAGTAAACTTAGCTTTTGTTCTTCGTCTTTATAATGGCTAAGACAAGAAAGGAACAGTGCTTCGTCCATTTCTGAGAACATTTTTTGCACGTTTAGAGTTAGGTTGAGCACTGACTGATTCCAGTGGTTGTGCGCATTCTTCTCTAGTGCTGGAAATACAATGGGCAGAATCACATGCCGATTATGAGCAATAAAGTTTACAATTTGGTCATTATTCAAAAAGAAAAGAGCTCTTTCAGCAACCTGACACAAAAAAAGTGATAAAGATAATTAGCAATGATATATGTACAGGAAATACAACTCACAAACTATTCCATAAACACGAAGAAGAAGAAAAACAAGAAGCTTATTTCTTTAACAGGATATGAAGAAACTATGGAGAAATGAAATATAGTTCCATTGGCACCAAAAAAGCAACAGTGAAAATCTAGTCCACAGAAAGGTGTCAGGGGCCACAACTATAAGTTTGAATTGAGTTGCTTGCAAATATACAAAATCAAGGTTAACCAGTCCACAACTGCAAGCAACAAATTCACCAAAATAACAATGCTTCAAAATATAGGAAACCTTCAACTTAAAAAGCTGAGATTCTTTAGCAAATATTAGATGATAACCCTTCGCAATCACATTTTATGTGGAGCATTTCCTGACCAAACGCAATAGAAAACATTAAACAAACATATTATAGCATATCTATGAACTTTTATTTGTTTATCGATCCTGTGTTTTTAGGCCTATAATCTTCATCCACATATTTGTCATATTTCATATGGTTCATATAATATATTCCTTACAGATCCAACTCCAAGTGCAATATTTATGGGAGACAAGGGTGATAATACCAAGATGGAAATGAGAAAAAGATTTGTGCTAAGCATAGTTGCTTATGTTGCAGCCTAATTTGACGGTCACATTTCACGAATGTCCCTAATAATAAGAAATGCCAGTAAGAAACACTCTACACAGTTCAAAATTAATCTAGAGATACTGCTCTATTACCTCATGCAAGAAATCGTTAAGGCCACTAAGTGCAGAAGTAAGATGGGGACATTAAAACAAGCATAAATAATTTAAAGCATTACATCAGTATACAAATAACCGCATATCCAATCTCAACTACAAGGAAAACAATAGATACCTGGAAGTGGTAATTGTTAATGCAGCATCCAATCCGCCAGAACAAAGGAATCATAACCTTTTGAAATTCCACCATATTAATCCCTTCCAAAATCTCTTCCAACT
>CAODLS010893704.1:0-28948 GCA_948243855.1 Flueggea neowawraea | reverse complement strand
AAAACTACCATTATGTTGGCCAAACACAATAATAATTCATTCATACATATCATTAAATCAAATCCAAAATCTCTACACATATTCCATTCAAGCACAAGGATACAAACTACACATATTGCAATGAAGAACAACATTCCCATTAGTAAATTTAGTAAATCATCATCAAGAGTCTACATCTCTTAGCCCTAACAAAGTATCTAAGCTACCATGATCAAGTTCAACATAATATGACAATAAAGCTTAACATAAATCACGGTAGATATTAAGAGATATGGAGAGAGAGAAGAAAAACTAATGTAGGAGAAGCCTCTTTTGGTAGCCTTCAAGAGAAATCTCCACCCTTCAAGCTTTGTTCTTCATCTCCTCATTTGACCTTAAACTACGTTCCAAACGAAAGAAAGAAAAGAAAGAAAGAACAAAAATAAAAGAAGAAAAATGTGGTCTTTGAATGAATGAAAGATGTAGGAAAGTGTGGATAAAATGGGTATTTATAGCCCTTTATATGTCTTTAAACCCTAGCAAATGTGTGGCCAAAAATGCCCTTGAAAGTCCACTTTTTGTCCCCCAAAAGCACCTTGGCCGACATTGTATTTTGTCCTCATTCAGGGTGGTCACGGCCATGAGTTTTGGGAGGTCACGGCCGTGACCAGCTTCTGTTTCACCTCACGACCATGAGGTACCAAAAGTCACGGCCGTGAGGTGCATTCAGCCCTATAATGGTGCTTCGCGCGTCGCCGATCTTCACACCCTTTGAGTCGATTTTCGTCGCACTTTCTCACATTGATCTTCCACCTCTAAAAACATATTTTCCATACCCTTTTCATCTCTTTTTCATCCATTTTCATTCATTCATCATCACCTTACAAAAACAAATGTGTAAATATATCGACAATCAAGCAATTGTAAAGCAAAAATGCTATATTTTTATGCTTGAATCAACATCTAATTTTAGTATATATCAAACTCCCCCACACTTATTTGTTTTCTTGTCCCCAAGCAAACCGATTTCAAACCCGGGGCAAGAGTAAAAATTTGAATTGAAAAGATTAAAGCATTCTTATATCATTTCAAGTATGCAATAAAATGATCAAGAGGACAAACCATACTATTCATCAATCACTCGAAATAATGTTGGCATTAAGAAATGGCAATCTCGAAGTTCAAGTATCAAATCCCCTAATCTATTGGCATTCCCAAGGTTTATCTCACTTTGCTAAGATAAAAAATTTAAAGTTTAACAATTGTTTTAGAGCAAGCTTGGCTTATTCATTCATTTGATAACCTTAGTGCTTTCTTTCATTGTCATTCATTTTCTTTTGTTGCTTTCACTTTGTTTTGGGTGCTACAAACACAGTCAGTACATTTAGAGTTCAACTTTTGTGATTTCGCACTTATTATGGCTTCTAACATAAAGGAAATTTTCCTTTTTACGCGAAAATCGCTCATTTGTGATGAGTGCTCCCGGTTACTTAGAAAACCCTTTATGGCGGTGCTTTGCATACTCATATCAAAAGATAGCGGAGTAGATTAAGAACCCCATGTACTTGTCCCAGTTTAGGTTCACCCTCAAAAGTGAAACATAATCATTTAAGTACAACATATAAGCACTTTCACAATATTAATTAAGCCAAGCCAACTCTAAATTGTTAAATTTTGATCGATTTAGCACAACTATCTTAGCAAAGAGTTTGCAAACCTTTTATTGTGCCATCAAAATTAGACTAAAGTTGTTGATAAATGAACTCTCGACCTTGCAACCTAAAAATGCCAATTTTATATTCAAATAACCAATAAATAACATACATTTTTCAATTGATCATGTTAAAAGCACACTTAAACTCTACAAAATTCCTTCAAAATATTTCATTCCAAATTTCATTCTTCTCAAGTTTGACACATTCTAAAAACAAATTTCAAGCAAAAATTTGAAAGATTTTAAGAATTTTCGAGCAAATTCAATAAACAAGCAAACATTTCTACAAGCATTCATGAAACCCCTCCCCCACACTTATTTTGGACATTGTCCCCAATGTTTGACAAAGTAAGTCTAGATCAACATCAACATCATCAAGAACAAAAGGGACAAGTTCAATTTCAACATTAAGCATAAAAAATAAAAGAGATAAGGTTTAGAAGGCTTCTTTATTTGTATCCTTGCTTGCATTTGCTCTTCCCTTAGATGAATGGTATCACTTTTTTGGAATTGAGACATAAAAAGTTAATGGACACAATCACATATGTATAAACATATAAATAGGCAATGCTCCTCTTAACTAATCTCAAAATAAAATAGGCAAAGCAATAAAATTTCTATGCATAGTTTAACGTCATTGCTGACTAAAATTAGTTTAATGTCTTTTTAGGACCAAAAATTAGTTTTTCGTCATTTTGGACACAAAAATTAGTTTAACAACTTTCCGGACGTATGCATTGGAGCTATTTGGGACGCTAAATAGTCCTTGTGGTGGATGTCAAGTATGATTTCAATCTTTTACCATGAACTTTGAGTGATTTATAATCATTAAGAATAATGTCTATTGCACCACATGAATAAATGTTTGAAATCAAAAATGGTCCATAACATGCAATTTTGGGGTTCCAAAGAAAGTGATTTTTGGGTGGAAAATAATATACTTGTTGTCCCTCTACAAATTCACTCACTTTCCCTTTGAATTTATCATTTCGGTTCTTAACCCCTCCAAAATTATTTGTTTCCCTTGCATTAGGCGTTTTAGTGTTTTGTTCACTTTGGCTTTCCTTGGCACATAAGGGTTTTGGTGGAGGATTAATGTCCAACATGCAACAATATTTAATGGCTTTAACATCATCAACACATTTTTCATTTAAAAGCACATGTGAATTATTAAAGACATCAAAATCTTGTATTTCATCTCCCACTCTAAATGTTAATTTTCCTTTACTAACATCAATCAACGCTCCCTCCGTTGCTAAAAATGGTCTTCCAAGTATTAAAAGAGGTTTAAAATCATTGTCCATGTCAAGCACATAAAAGTCAGTAGGAAAATAAAATTTATCAACCTTTACAAGAACGTTTTCCATGACCCCCAAAGGGTGTTTGATAGAATGGTTAGCAAGTTGGAGTGAGATTGTTGTTGGCACAAGTTCACCAATTCTGAGCTTGTTGAAAATCGAGGAAGGCATCAAGTTGACCCCAACTCCCAAATCACACAAAGATTGTTGTATACCTACATTACCAATGGAGCACGGAATGGTAAAGCTTCTTGTATCCTTAAGCCTGGATCCTTAAGCTTTTGAGGGAGCTTGTTTTGAATGACAACACTGCACTCCTCGGTCAAATCAATTGTGGCATACTCTTCCAACTTCTTCTTATTGGAAACAATTTCCTTTAGGAACTTAGCATAATGAGGCATATGCGTAATAGCCTCAATAAATGGAATGTTCATTTGAAGCTTCTTGAATATTTCCATAAACTTTAGGAACTTGCCATCTGCCTTTTTAGCATTCAATCATTGTGGAAATGGAATAGGAGGAACATAGGGCTTTACCTCATCTTTTGGATGAAATGAGGTGTTTTTGCTTTGCACCTTGGTTTCCCTCTTCTCGTTATCATGTTTGGACTCTTCCTCCATTGATTTCTTTTCCTTTTGCTCGGTTTCTCTTCCTCTCCGGGCTCCTCCCCCACACTTGTTTCCCCTTCACACTCTTGCTCATTCATCATTGAAATCGCCATTACATTCTCTCTAGGATTGACTTGTGAGGTGCTTGGTAGCTACCCTTTTTCTCGGTCTGAAACCGCCTTAGCCAATTGACCAACTTGCCTTTCTAAGTTCTGGATGGTTGCTTGTTGAGTTTGAATAATTTGGTCTACCTTTGCATCCATCTTACTCATGCATTGTATTAAAATGTCTTCTATAGATGGCTTCGTTCCTTGAACATTTTGTTGCAATGGCGGTGGTGGTTGGGGTTGATTTTGTTGGTAGGGTGGTCGAGGTTGGAATCCCAGAAATCCCATCGGTTTTGCTTGATTTGCATTTTGATCTTTCCAAAATAAGTTAGGGTGGTTGTGCCATCCCGAATTGTTCATGTTGGAGTAATGATCACTCATTGGTTGTGGCTTGTCAAAACCTCCCATGTAATTAACTTCTTCCATCCCGGAAAATTACTTCATCATGAACTTGTCGTATACTTCGTCCCAAGTTACCAATGACCTTTTTGGAAGATTGATTAACCAAATCTTAGCCCGGTCCTTTAAGGTGTAAGGAAAGCATCTCATCCGAAGCTCATCCTCAATCAAACCTTATAATGGGAAGGTTTGAATGGTTATGTAGAATTCCATTAAGAATGTCAATGCATCCTCTGATGGCAACCCATGAAATGAAGGTAGTATGCTGAAGTGGATACCCTTCAACTCATTTCAGGCCGCCAGACTCAAACAAATACATGACAGTGAAGTACCTATCACCGGCCTTTGTATATCCCTGAAACTTATCCGCACTGACATTTGATTGCCAATGTCACATCCCGGTAGTTGGCTCATTCTTGATTCATTTCCATGCCTCAAATTTTTTTCCATTGCTCCTCTTCTTTGGTTGGCACGAATTCCTCTACACAACCGTTCAACCTCCACATTTAATGGAACAAGCTCAACATTTTCAAAGCTTTGAGATCACCTCAAGTTTATATAACACCTATAAATGCAAAGTAAACAAACAATTTAAACAAAAGAAAAGAAAGATCACAAGTAGTAACACCGTTCCCCAGCAACGGTGCCAAAAACTTGATCGACAAAATCGCAAGTGCACGATTGTCGATGAAGTAATAAAACCTTGGAAGTATTCCTAAGGTGTCGAACTCACAGGAACGAGACTAAATGTGATCGTTTCTCGTCATAAAAGAAAACTTAAAATAAGTGCAATAAAAGTAAAAGAGTTGGTTTTTGGTATTTTTAATAATGTAGAGCAAGAAAATAACAAATAAAGATATAAAATACGTTAGGGCTTTCGAGACTCGACCAAGAATTCGAATTACTACATTTATGAACGGTTTATAGGATGTTGAGTGTTCTCTCACTTAAATCATCTATAGCCTCTTTCAAGTTCATCTAGATTATGTCTACATTTATTAAAAGGATCATGTTTGCCTCAACTAACTAAACTAGACTCTTTAAGTTCTCTTGGAAATTTTATTGAACACCTTATTAGCATGAATATTTTCATCTCATAACCTAACAAGTCTAATGCATGTCAACCTCACCTAATCTTCTTCTTTCGATCCATCAATTAGGCTTGCTAAAACTACCATTATGTTGGTCAAACACAACAATAATCCATTCATACATGTCATTAAATTAAATCCAAAATCTCTACACATATTCCATTTAAGCATAAGGATACAAACTACACATATTGCAATGAAGAAAAACATTCACATTCATAAATTTAGTAAATCATCATCAAGAGTCTACATCTCTTAGCCCTAACACAGTATCTAAGCTACCATGATCAAGTTCAATAGAATATGACAATAAAGCTTAACATAAATCATGGTAGATATTAAGCAATATGGAGAGAGATAACAAAAACTAATGTAGGAGAAGCCTCTTTTGGTAGCCTTCAAGAGAAATCTCCACCCTTCAAGCTTTGTTCTTCATCTCCTCCTTTGACCCTAAACCACGTTCTAAACAAAAGAAAGAAAAGAAAGAAAGAACAAAAATAAAAGAAGAAAAATGTGGTCTTTGAATGAATGAAAGATGTAGGAAAGTGTGGATAAAATGGGTATTTATAGCCCTTTACATGTCTTTAAACCCTAGAAAATGTGTGGCAAAAAATGCCCTTGAAAGTCCACTTTTTGTCCCCCAAAAGCACCTTGGCCGACATTGTATTTTGTCCTCATTCAGGGTGGTCACGGCCGTGAGTTTTGGGAGGTCACGGCCGTGACCAGCTTCTGTTTCACCTCACGACCATGAGGTGCCAAAAGTCACGGCCATGAGGTGTATTCAGCCCCAAAATGGCGTTTCGCGCGTCGCCGATCTTCGCACCCTTTGAGCCGATTTTTGTTGCACTTTATCCCATTGATCTTCCATCTCTAAAAACATATTTTACATTCCTTTTTCATCTCTTTTTCATCCATTTCCATTCATTCATCATCACCTTAAAAAAACACGAAAATGTATAAATATAACCACAATTAAGCAATTGTAAGGCGAAATGCTATATTTTTATGCTTGAATTAACATGTAATTTTAGCATATATCAACCGGCATACAAGGAAAATCATCTAAGGAAGCACAATCCATCTTGTACAAGCCTCAGAGATTCAAACATATCACTACCCAAATCGCTTATTAAATACTTTGTTAAGCCATGATAAAAAAAAATATTCAGTTTATAATTAAAATAAAATATATTTATATAAACCAAAATAAATATAATAATATTTTTAAATAAATTCGATTACAAAATAATCAAATGCAATCATAACCCATATATACCTGGTGTTGAGCATCTAACCAGAACATATAATTCGGGCTCAATTAAAAGGGTGCCCACTAACTGATGGAACCCCTCACTAAGTATCTGGATACCAAAGAGTATCCGAGAACAAAGGAATCACCTGAAAGATAGTAACGAAAATAAACAGAGAAAATAAAGGGGGTAAGAACCCAGTGATGGATAACACTTCAGAAAGCCTTATACGTGCCTCACAAATACTATTTTGAAAATAGTTTGAAAATCTACATACAAGTATAAAGGAGTATACATACATACATACATACATAAGCTTTCCAAAACCATTTCAAAAATGTTTGCAATCAAGCAAACAACATGCACAGAAACATTTTAACAATAGTCATAATTCCAAAAACAAAGCTATAGTACCAACGATATGAGGCCAAAAACAAAGATATAAGTATCACATGTGTGGTATTTTCCATGACTCAATGTATAATACACGTGGTCTCTGCCACTAATCAAAAATAAATCATGTATTGGATCAGGACACATGGATACCGACATCATTGGTAGCTGAGATTTCTCAATGCACTGATATACCAAGGGCTACTTCTACCCCGTAGCATATGTGTCCCATATCAAAATAAAAAATCATACTTATATAGTACAAAAACAAAGGCATACAAATCAGAAGATAAAAAACAGAGATAAATATATATTCAGAATCATATCTTAAATCAGCAGATGTGCAGAACAACATCAAATTCAAATAGTATAAATATTTCCAAAAATATTTATATAAGTCGATATATATTAGACTTCAAAAACAAAACCAATTTCATAGCAAAACAATTTTCTTCTGAAACAAAACAGAGAATATCAAAATCAAAGGTATATATATATATATATATATATATATATATCAAATTTCAAAAGCAGAGTACTGATTATTAAAGATCACATAATCAGATTATTAATTAAATTAATACTCAGATTAGTCCATTTTCAGAATCATGTCCAGCACAACAAAACAAACAATAGGAGTTTCGAGACACAACTTATGTATCTAAAACTATCATCCACTCACCTAGATGCCGAGCAAATAATCCAGATTACGGTCCACCAATAAATGACGGGTCTCTTCGAAAACCACACAGAACTGGTACAAACATATCAGAAGCACATCAAAACATGGTACTGTGGTCATACCGAAATGTGTGTAAATGTATATGCAAAAACTCAAACGCTCGGACAAAACCCAAAACCCTTTTTCAGACGAAAGCCTAATATAATAAATCCAACATTACAACTTGTTGTAAAATTACACTTTGGTCCTCAATTTTGAAAATTACGATATAGCCCCCAAAATATTTCAAATTAATAAAATAATTCTTAATATCCCAAAATCATCCTTGAGTACCCAAATATCAAAATATTCAAATAATTTCGCAAATATAAATACCAAACTCCATTTTGGTCCCTAAATGCAAAATTTCAATTTTAGTCCTCAAGTGGAAAATTACACTTCCCTGCTTCCGATTCAACTGATAATAATCGATTCCAAACACCCACATTGGTCCTACTTAATCTCCTAAGCATGAATCCAACCTCCATTTCATCAAACAACCTAAAAAACCCACATTATTCTTCAAAAATCTGAATTTATCAAACCCAAAATCAGACCCATATCCATTTTCCTCCAATACTCAAAACCAATCACAAATTTGGCCTCTCCCATGCTAGATACATCAACAAACAACTAAAATCTAACCTACATTCCAAAACCCTATCTCCAAGAACCCATTTTTTGTTCAACAAGCTTCCAACAAGAACAATTGCATGAAAAGGAAGGAAAAACCAATATAGAATGGTAATCTTACCTCAAAATGCAAGGAGAACGAATGGAGAGCAATGAGAGGTGATAATGGATGGATTTGAGGTGAGTTAGAGTGAGAAAGATGAGAAAACACGGAGGAGGGGTCAAGGTTTGAAGTTGTAAAGATGAAGCAGTCAAAGCGCAACGTTTTGGGGTTTTGGAATGTAGTCTAAACAAGAACTACACAAAAATAACAGGAGAAGAAGCTAAAAGTTTGCCACACACTCTTTCCCTCACTTTTTTTTTAAAAAACTCTTAAATAAGAAAAACTGGTGTTGTTTCTCCTTCTCCACTCCCTTTCTCCTCTTTAACCCTATTCTAAATAAGAACTAATAAAGGAGACCTAAGCAACCAGGAAGTTAAATGTGTTAAACATATGATATTGTATTATGCGTATAATAAACAAGTCATTTACAAATTTGAGAACTCTGATACATGTATTAATATTTTCGTGTGTAATCATATCTTTCTAATAGATTAACATGACATGAATATGACGTGCTGACCCGAATTGTCCTCTATACCAAAAAATCGTTTGCATAGATAGATACACTAAAAGTTATTGTGTTTTCTTCTCTTTTTATCTATTATTTATTTTTATATGGAATGATTGTGTGTTTGGACTCCAATAAGTGGTATCAGAGCAGAATGCTCAATTTCAACAAGAAAAACAGAGGAAAAGTAAAAGCAGCACTATTGAGAATATGTCGACTATGATGTTGAAGTATAATGTTCCATTGTTTGATGGAAATTAGAGCTATTTCACACTATGACAGAATACGATTGAAGAACATTTAGTTCAACAAGGTCTTGATATTAAATTAGAAGATGAGAAGTTTTGTGTTATGAAAAATGGTGATTAGAGCAGTATCCAAAGGAAAGTTGTTAGCACTATCAGACTAGCACTGACTCCCCAAATTAAATATGTTATTTTGAAGGAGACATCTATTAAAATTTGGTATGATAAGTTGGAGTGCACCTACACGTTAAAGTTGTTGACTAACCGATTGAGTTTAAAGATGGATTTGTACTTGTTAAGAATGGACAAATGAGGTAACATCTATAATTACATTAATAAACTTAATCAATTAGTTTGCCAATTATTGAATTTGGGTGAGAAAAATGAGAAGAAAGAGTAATCATTGCTCTTGTTAGCATAGTCTTTTTAAGTTGGTGCAAACAACATTAGTAGAAAAAAATACTTTGCAGTTAAATAATGTGATATGGTCTTGAAAGAGAATGAGAGGATGACGATGGAAGATGACAGTTGTTTCCAATTACTCATAGTTGCAAAGGATGCTGAAACAGGGAGGAATTGCAGGAATAAGGGTGATCGTGATGGAAGATCAAAATCTTAGCCAAAAGACATGATCAATATCGAGTGCTTTTATTTTAGAGAGACTGGTCACATTCAATTGTGTTGCTCACAGTTTAAACAGAACTTAAAGAGCCTATAATGGATAATGAAGGTCGTAGGCAAAAAGTTGATGATTCTTTATTTAATGTGGCCATTGATTATGATGATATATTGTTGACCACTATTAATGATCTTGTTGAAGATCATTCCAATTGATTTGTAGATTTTACTGGTAACATTCATTATTTGTAGAGATCAAGTTTCTTTTGATACTTTACAGATAAATGGAGATTTTGACTACATCAATATAATGAGGAATTCAAAGCTAATGGTTAAAGGCATTGAAAGAGTACGCTTGAAGCTCCGTAATGATGATGAGAAATATGTATCTCGAATGAACCACATTAAAAATTCTTTTGTTATCTTCTCTTTTTTTATTATTTATTTTTGTATGAGTGTGATTGTATGTTTAATTCCAATAAATGAACATTTGAATATGAAAAAAGTACAAGGAAAAAAAACTATTTTTATTTATTTTCTGAAATGGTCACCTTTCTTTAAAAAAATTGAATCATTCATTTTCTAAGAGATTTAGATAAAATTTTCTTTTAAAATTAAATTATCGACTTTCTTCGAAGATAGAAAAAAAAATACCACATAATAGTAAAACACCTTGCTTAAGTTAATTATTTTCAAAACAGATTTATAAGATAGAATATAATAATAAGAGTAGATTTGGACAACCAAAAACAGAAATCAAAGTAAAATTAAAAATGATGACTAAAGATTATTAAAACTTGTCTTCTTCCATTCTTCTCTCCAAATTGGGAGACAGAGTAGAAGAAGCTAAAAGTTAGGTGATTTAGCGTGAAAAGACAACCCCCTCTCCTCGGTTCTGGTGGAGCTCTTGCCCTTTGTGGCTTTTCTTTGATTTCTTTTGTCTTTGGCTTGCTGTCTTTTCTCTGTTTGGTCACTCCTTGCCATCCTTTCCCTCTTCTTACCTGGTCTAGTTTCTCAAAGCTTCTTCCTTCCTAATTAGTTACCACTTCAGACTTGCACTCTTTATGTTTGATAACTTGTCCCACTAATCTTCTTCTTCTGTTAGCTGCAGTTTCTCAAACCCTCAGCCTCCTCCTTTACCTTGTTCGCCCTCTCCACCAACATTTTTCTCCAACTGCCTTCCCATTCACTCAAAGTCGCTTCACTAAAACACCCTATTTCCGTTATTCGTCTGTCACAACCTTCACTCTTTCCACAATACATCTTTCTCTAAACCCTAACAACTTTTTCCCTCTTCTTTTAGGCCCTTTCATCTCTTTTCCATTCCCTTGCAGGGTATTTTGATTTCATCTTTTCTCTTTTGTCTCCAGGTCTTCCGGCTGTCATAATTGTGTTAAGTTGGAATTTTTGAGGACTTGGAAACCCCCGCGCCGTTCACGCACTTCACGATATCATCAAATCTCGCCAACCAGCTGTACTGTTTTTGATTGAGACACTAGTCCATTATGATAAAATTGGACAATTACGGGTTAAGTTCCATTTTGATCATTCTTTTTGTGTTGATAGACTTGGTCGGGGCGACGGGTTGCCGTTACTTTGGAAGAGTCTAACCATTGTAATATTTTAGGGTTTTTACACAATCACATTGATGCTGAAATTGTTGTTACTGATTATCCACGTTGGCATTTTACTGGGTATTATATATTCCCTGAAAGGCAACGGAGAAGGCAAGCTTGGAATTTACTTTGGTCTTTTAGTGCTCTCTCCACGCTCCCTTGGTGTTGTATGGGGGATTTTAATGATATTCATTTTTTATAGTGATAAATGTGGAACATCCCAAATGGCTTTTCTAAGGTTTTAGAGAAGCGATCTCTGACTGTCTGCTCTAGGACTTGCCTTTGGAGGGGTACCAGTACACATGGAGTCGCCGTAAAGGATTTCCTGATGGTGTTGAGAAACGACTAGACAGATGTATGGTGACAAATGCTTGGTTGGATATTTTCCAAATGGCTCATCTTAAGAACCTTATTGATGTATCTTCTGATCACACACCTATTGAATTGAGCACAACTGGAGTTGCATGGGTACCATTTCAGAAAAGCTTTCGGTTTGAGAATAAGTGGCTACAAGAACCAGATTTACCCGTAGTAGTTCAGGAAAACTGGGCAAACACTTCAGGTTTCTCTTTCTTGGATCGGCTTGCTGAGTGTTCGACAGCTCTTGAAGGAAGGATGGGGTAAAGCTTTTGCTCGCAAGTTCAGGGATAAAATAGCTCTGTGTAAGCAGAGAATTAAACAGCTACGATACTCTCATTCTCCTAATGATGTAACAAAGTTGTTATCGTGGAAAGTTCAATTTGATGAATTATTTGCTCAGGAAGAAGTTTTTCGGAAGCAAAGAGCCAAATGTTTTTGGTTGAAAGGGGGAGGCTCAAATTCTAAATAGTTTCATGCTATGGCGTCTATTCAAAAAAAAAAACAAACTGCATTCAAAAGTTAAAGAACAATGCTGGTGAGTGGGTAGAAGATCAAGCTAATCTATGTTGTATTGCCAATTCTTATTTCCAACAGTTGTTTGCTGCGGATAAAGAATGGAATCGACCTAATTTGGCTTTTGTGAGAACAGTTGGATTAGAGTCTGATAATAATATGTTGTTGGCCCCTTTTTCAGTTGAGGAATTTCGGATTGCTACATTCCAAATTCATCCTGATAAATCACCAAGGCGGATGGCTTTAACCCGACATTTTTTCAACATTTATGGCCTCAAATTGGGGAAGATGTCTTTTATCAATGTTCCCATTGGCTTCGCTCTTGTTCTTTTCCAGATCAATTGAACGCCACCAATATATGTTTGGTTCCTAAATGTGATGCTCCTGCCACTATGAAGGATTTGAGACCCATTGCGCTGTGTAATGTTATTTACAAAATATTGGCAAAAGTTTTAGCCAATCGCTTGAAAAGAGTCTTGCCTCAGGTTATTTCTGTTGAGCTATCAGCCTTTATTCCTGGTAAGTCTATTAATGATAATGTACTGGCTGCTTTTGAGCTCATTCATTCTATGAAGCGTCAAACCAAAGGCGGTAGAGGTAACGTGGCACTCAAGGTTGATATCACTATAGCATAGACCGTATAAGTTGGTCTTATTTGCAGGCTATGTTAATCAAAATGGGCTTTTCCTCTCAGTTTATTGCTTGGATTATGACGTGTGTTTCTATAGTTACTTATTCAATCCATGTAAATGGGGAAGGTGTTAGACCTATTAGACTAGCAGAGGTCTTCGTCAAGGGGATCCTTTATCCCCGTTATTTATTATATGTGTTGAGGGCCTATCGGCAATGATTAAGTAAGATGAAATGCAGGGCAACCTTCATGGATGTCGTATTAACCGTGGTGCTCCATCAGTCTCTCACCTTCTGTTCGCTGATGATAGTTTCTTATTTTTTGGGCTTCTTATGAAGAGAGCAGGAAGATGAAACAAATACCAAGTAAGTATGAGAGGATTTCTGGACAAGCTAATAATTTCCAAAGTCAAGTATTTTCTTCAGTAGTAATATTCCCCTGACACTAAAGTTTGTACATCCTCTATTTTGGGTGTTTCGACCCCCTTGAATACAGGTCGGTATCTTGGATTACCATCACTTATTGGAGGAATAAGAGAGCTATTTTCGCTTTCTTGCATGATCGTTTGTGGCGTAGACTTCAAGGGTGACAGTCAAGTATGCTATCTCAAGCAGGATGAGAGGTGTTGATTAAGTCGGTAGCTCAGGCAATCCCAACGCTCTGTATGAGCTCATTCCTTCTTCCTGTATCTCTATGTCAGGAATTGGAAAGGATGATGAACTCCTTATGGTGGGGTTCTAAACTTGTTGGATTCGGTAGGAGTTATTATGTCAACAAAAAGATCAGGGTGGATTGGGTTTTCCTAGTCTCCATCGTTTCAATCTGGCTTTGCTTGGGAAGCAAGGATGGAACGTCTTTTTTCAACCAGATACTCTAGTTATTGAACTCATCGAAGGTAAATATTTTCGAGAAGGGAATTTCTTATCTGCCACTTTGGGGCACAATCCAAGTTATACTTGGAAAAGATATGGTCTTCCCAGTTTATCCTAGCTAGTGGTTATAGATAGAGAATTGGTTCGGGTGATCTCTTTGACTTATGGCATGACTCGTGGTTACTTGAAGATGAAAATTTCCACCTTGAAACTCCAGTTATCCAAGGCCTTGAAGATCTTAAAGTTTCTGATTTATTTGTACCAAACCCTCGGGAGTGGGATGTGGAGCTCTTGGAAGAACTGTTTTGTGACAGAGATGTTCAGGCCATTATTCGAATTCCTCTCTCACAATGTCCACAACCTGATAAGCTCATTTGACACTTTGATAAACTTGGTAAATATACTGTTAAGTCAGGTTATAGAGTGGCCATGAGAGATGCTTTCCAATGCACTCAGGTAACGTTTCTGAAGGGTGGCAACTGTTGTGGAAGTTGAACCTCCCGCAACATATAAAATTGTTTATGTGGCGAGCTTCTCAGGGTTGTCTACCTGCTCGTAGTGTCCGTCAACGGAGGGGGTTTGACTCTGGATACCTCATGTGTGCTTTGTAATTTCCGTCATAAAGACCTGATGCATACATTGTTGGAGTGTCACTACGCTTCCACATTTTTAGACACGGTGAGTCTTTCTCTTTCTACTTCGGGTTTCAGCCATGTTCAAGAAGTTTTTTCTCATATTCTTTTGGCCACTTTGAAGGACAAGGGGGAGGATATAGTAGTTGCTCTATGGAGTATTTGGACTTAACGAAATAACAAACTGTGGTCAAATCTTCTCTTGCCAGCTGATGTTGCCATAACACACAACATGAAATTTGTTAAAGAATGGAAGGAGGCCCAGGCGGGAAAACATGGAAATCTGAGAATGCAATCTAGGGAGCCACGCAGTTGCTGGTCAAAACCTCTATCAAGGTGGGTGAATTGTAATCTTGATGCTGCTTTATTTTCTAATGAGAGAAAGGTTGGCATCGACGCGTGTATCTGGGACAGTGAAGGTGTGGTGCTAAACTGTATGTCTAAACTCATTTCTTCTAGTTGCAGTGCAATGGAGGCTGAATGTTTGAGTTTTCGAGATGCCATCCTTTGGGTCCTCCAGTTGAACTATTCACAGGTCATCTTTGAAATGGATTCAAAGTCTGTAGTTGATGCATTTCTTACTGGCAGGGATAATGATTATGAATTTGGTGTTCTTCTCCATGAGTGTAGGTTGTTTGTATTAGGACAAGAGTTTTCTCTTTCCTTTGTAAAGAGGCAAGCTAACTTGATTGCTCACTCTATTGCTAGAGCTGTCATTTCTCATGCGAGCCCCTATGTTTCTCATGTTGAGGATTTACTTTCTGATGTCATTACTTATTCATAAGCTATTAATCTTTGATTTCAAAAAAAGAAGCTAAAAGTTTGCCACATCTATACTGTTATTTTCGTCTTTTTTCTTTTTTTTTAAAAAGAACTCTTACATGAGAGAAAGGGGCAATATTCCTCCTCCTCCGCCCCCTTTCTCCTCTCTAACTCTATTCTAAACAATAACTAATTAAAGGCAATCTAAAAATTCAAAAATGTTAAATGTGTTCAATGCGTCATATTATTTTACATGTATAATAAATAAGTCTGTGAACGAATTTAAGAATTTTAACACGTTTATTAATTTTATTGTATCTAATCATATTTATATATTATCTTACATACTAACACGACACGAACACGATATGCTCACCCGAACCGTACCAAAAAACGCATGATTTTTTTTGAACAGATAGATACACAATCAATATATTTGAACAAACCTAAAACCACGGGAAAAATTGGCCCATTAGTGTTAACAACCTAAACAGGGAACGAAACAAATCCCAGTTACCCATGTCACCAATAAAAGGGAAAAAAAATCCCAGCCGTTGACCGGGTCGGTCCAAACAAGGTTAATAGTGGGGTCGGAGTGGATAAACATCAATAATGGTACTTTTTTTTATAAATCAATAGTGGTACTAATTAAGATTGAGAAAGAGGCAAGTATGGACAACATCCCTGACACAAGTGCGCGACAGGGACTAGCCTATGGGGACATGGCGTGGGCCGGTGGCGCACGTGAAGAGGGGTGTGTTCGGACCCACCACTGTCCTGTCTGGTCTGGTCTGGTCTGGTGGAACCACCTACACACACCACATGCCCACACTTGCATACCGACTATTTTTGTATTTCTAATGTCCTTTTCAATATCCACCCCTCTAAAATCATCAATAAATGAGAACCGATAAACTATTCAATTCCACTCTTCTTGGCCAATCATGCCCTTGTTTTCTAAGACATATGACTTTATTCTTGGAAGTTTAATTGTACCTTGCTAATTTGGATTTTCTTGTTTTAGACAAAAATAATTGTGTAAATAGACTTGTCTCTATTTTAATTCTTGGGTTCTAGCACCTTCTTTAGTTGTTAATTAGTCCATAAACTTTATTGACCTTTCATAGACGAGCAATTTTGTTACTATTTGCATTGCATGCCAATCATTAATGGGAAGATAATATTAATTATCCATCCATCAAGCAAAGGAAAAGGAGCATTAACAATTTTTTAAGAATGTTGACTTATTAAATTTTGAGGTATTTTAAAAGGTGTATTAGGTTTGCACTCCTGTGTTTGTATTTATGAAAGCCTCTTATAAGTTGTAACTGAAACTTAGTTATCTCTGGAAAAATAAATATTGTATCGTTAGGGGTTAACTGAATGAAATGACAAGAGTGAAGAACAAATCTAATGTCTATTGACAGTCTTGAAAGCTTAAGAAATACGAATAAAATAGTTCAACGGTGTCTAATGAAACTTTAAAATTGAGGGACTAGATGATATAAAATTATTTAGTTTAGGTACCCATTATCACTGGCCCCATTACTCTCCCAAAATGCCAACTTGTTAGGACGTGTAATGCTTCTGTTTATAAATTCAAGACCCACCTCTCACCTATCCAATGTGGGAGTTCGTCACATTTTTTCCCACCGAATATGACGATGTCCTCATCGCTGGTGGTCACCCTGTCTACTCATCATCTTAGAGCGTTTGGCGTGAACATCGGAGTCAGGTCGGGTTGCATTGGCTCTTATATTACTTTGTCACGGGATCATTACTCTCTCCCCAAAAGGTCAACTTGTTACGTTGTGCAATGACCACGTTTATAAATCCAAGACTCACCTCTTATCTATCCGATGTGAGAGTTCATCACACTATGCATGTAATAATCCTAAATTTTTTTTGTTGGATTTGCAAATTGTACATACATTTAGACTTTGGAACAAGAAATCCTCGTCAATCAAATTTAGTCACCTTCAGTTAAGTAAAATAAATAAATATTTTGTTATAAATGCAAAGAATCTCACATCAAAGAGTTGTAGGATGTATAAGAGACAATAATCCATAATTAAATACTTTGAGATTTTAAGAAAATATATAATCAGACTCATTTATATATTATTTCATTAAATCTACGCGTAATGCAGTTGTCCTAAAATTTTCATTGATTCTCAATGAAAGTGCTAGACTTAAATCCACGCGTAATTATACCTTTCTTAAACTAAAATAAAGGAATTAACTCGATAACAAGACTAGCTCATCACAATCAAATTGGCGACAAAATCAAACTCAATCAAAATTACTTTGTTGATAGCATATAAATATATTACATATGTATATACACACTCAACATTCTCCCCTGTATCAAAGACAAAATGAGGAAACTAATAGATGGGTAAGAGATCTCTTGGTCTCTCAAGTCGATACCGATCTTTGCTTAGACAAAATTTGTCGGTTGCTTTCAGGAGAACCGTGTTTGGAAACCGCAAAAATGGTCCCATGAATCTGGGTGGTACTACAATAAGAACTCGTAAAATGTGTTTTCAATGAGGACTTGAGTTACTTAATTTCAGGTTTCTTTACTTAATTTGAGGAGGTGATTACTTAATTATAGCTCCAAAAGTTACTTAATTTTGAATGTCGTTATTTAATTTGACCACTAGTTATTTAATTTTGATCGGTTACTTAATTTTATGATAAATTAAACAACCATAATTATTACTTAATTATTACAAAAATTATTTAATTTAAATTTTAATTACTTAATTTATTAAAGATGTCTTTATTGATAACTTCTTTTAAAAATTTTCATTGAAGTACTACCCATAAAACTGCATCCACTTGCTTAGATCCCACATTGTTTGAGCATTAAACAGAGCCGACCCATCTTGGCTTCCCAAAAGGCACCAAATAAATATATAAAATTTCTTATTCACTTTAATTTATTAGGGTCAGCTTAACTGGATTGAGCAGTTCAGTACTATAATTATTAATGTGAGAATTCAACTTAGTTAAGCCGGCATATTAATGAATTGATCATTTTTCATTATATATATATATTATAAATTGCAAAGCACAAATCCCCAATCTAATAAGTCACAATTCCATAGTTACATTGCTTAAAAATCTTAGGTTATATTTAATTGAGAAAATAATTTTTTATTTTTATTTTTTGTTTTTTATTTTATTTTTATTTTATTTTTATTTTTTAAAATAACACTGAAAACAATAAAAATTTTAGTATTATATGAACAAATTTTTTATTTTTTATTTTTAATTTTTTTTAAAAATAAAAAATTTTCACAACTAAACAGTTTCTTAATGTTAAAAATCGTCAAAGTAATTCTAATAACCCGTCAATAGTAACCAATATATATATATTATATTTAAGCAATCCTAATAACTTACTCTATTATAAAAATGAATACAATGTTTGATTTAGTTCTTATTTTTATCATTTATTAGGGTGTTATTAGACTTTTCCACTAAATGCTGATATGTCAGTACAATTGTTCACGTGGCAAGTATTTAATTGGAGTTTAATGCCAAGTCAGCAAAAGGCTAAATATTTTTTTTTTAGTTCAACATTTTATACTTTACACACAAGGTTTAAAATTCAGCAAAACTAAAAAGTAAAAACTAAAAATATATCAGACTATCTTTTTACTCTTATATAATTGTTCAAATAATTATCATTGATCTACAATATATGTTTTATTTGTTTCTTCAAATATAGAAGTACAAATACCTCGAATTGTTTTCATCGTCATCAATGGATGATATGCTTTAGCATTGGTATATTAATAGCCAAGTAATGTTGATTAACTTACCGTACAATCCAAAAATATTGAAGTTCTTGATTTTTTTTTCTCTAAACAATGCCGAGTTGTAATAAATGCCTTAACAAATTTTACCAAGTGAAAGGATATATTTAAAAATATTTATGAAATTATGTTATTTAACTAACAAAACCACTATTTCTTAATTTATGTAAAAAAAAGACAAATATGCCTATTAAAATAGAATAAAGAGGGTATTTTTTTATAAAATAAGTGTAACATTCAAGTTATTTTTCCTAAAACTGCTAAAAGATTGAACAGAAAGGACCGAAAAATTCCGGAATTTTGCATTCAACTGAAAGTGATGAGAGTCTGCAAAAGCAATCCTGAAATAGCAACTTTGGAAGGGAAGAAACGAAGAGAAGCTTCTGTATTTGGAAACCTGGAAAGGAAAGACGAAGTTGGGTCAAAAGCCACTGAATCTGTGAATCTAAAACATTTTTGCCTTTCTTTATGGAAAGCTCTGCCTTAGCTGTCTTCAACGAGAACTCACTATTGCCTCTCTATAGACAGTTCCACAACAAATGGAGACCTACCTTTCTTCTTCTTCTTCATTTTTTTTTATATTTTTTTATTTATGTTTTCAATTTTACAACATCCTTTTAAAACATAATTATTTTAACACATTTTAATTATGAATTCTATAATACAACAATATTTATATCTATTTTTTTAATTCTCTCTCCTCACCTCTTTCTTCCTCTCTCTGCATCTATACTTCACTTCCTCTCTCATCTCTAACCATAATCTTTGTCGCCCTTGTTCTTCTTCACTGCCCTTGTTCCTCTCCGTCTCTAGTCCCTCCCACATCGCATCTTTTCTCTCTCTGTCGAATGTGACGTTTCTCCCCATCTCTCATTCGTTCTCAGCTTCGTTCTCTGTCGACTTCGCACTCTCTCTCTTCTGCTCCATCGTCGTCCTTCTTTCCTTCGCTTTCTTCGTCCTCTCTCATCACCAATTCATCACCAATCTCTCCTGCTCTCTCTCTCTCTCTCCTGATTCGCCTCGTCTCTTCTCCAATTCACTCTCTCTCGTAGTTCGTTCTCTTCGTTGTTGTGGTGTTTTGTTCTTGTCTTCATCGATCTGCAGGTGTAGCCGAACGACGACAGAACGTGGTGGCAGATTTATTCAGGGTGGTGGCTAGGTTTTCCTAACCCTAGCTGCCCCCTTTTGTGTCAGTATTCAAAATTTGCATAAATGCCCTTATTTTTAATAAAATTTTAGAAAAGTCATAATATTGTTTAATATGAAAAAATACTTAACAAAAAGAACAAAAGTTCATTAAATTAGTTCTTAAATTAGGTTTGTACTCGTCGTTTTCTCGTCTTGCTCTCATCCAAATAATAAACAAAAAATTAAAAAATTACTTAGTTTGTTCTCATTGTGTTTTGTACTCGTATTGTATTCTACATGTTTTCAGTTATACTAGTCAAAACAGTTCCATTTGTGTCATTATACTAGTTGTACTCTTGAAGTTCTTTACATGTACTCGGGTTGTTCTTCATATGTACTCGGTCTTTGATGATCAATAAAGTCTTCATAACACTAGTATGTACTCGGGTTGTACTCCACCTGTACTAGGATTGTACTCTGTACTTGGATTGTACTCGTTCTCACTAACTTAAATGGTTTGGTTAAAGCGCGGTCAACTTTCTGACGCATTGTCAACATGCGGTCAAACTTATGTATTTTTTAATATTCTATTCCGTATTTTTATTTTTGGCAAGTTTTTCAAATAATATTGTATTATAAAAATTATTTTTATTTTTTTATCTATTTTTACACATCACTTTTTTTTCTCTTTTATGTGTGCATTGATAATAATAATTATAATTACAGACCAATAAAAAATTAATAATATCCTTGGAAATTTGGGGGAGTTGATAATTACCAACGAAATGTCATAAATAAATGCGTGATCGTCATGTATTATATGGAGAAGAAATTAAATAAAGAAAGGACAAAATCTGCGTAGCTGGAGGCTGGTCAGTTGTTTCGGCGCCAATAAAAATTATAAAATTATTCTCCTACATTTTTCCCCTTCGCACACATCGATTGAAATTATTTTTTTATAATTTTATTCAAAATAAATAAAAAAGTTTCAACGTAATTCAAGCCGTAGGTTTTCTCAGTTAAAATAACTAGTTTCGGGCTAAATCAATTTAGATAGAAGAATTAGAGGGAAGAAAAGAAATAGTGAAAGGGTTTCCATGGTTATATTACTTGTTTTCGGGAATTTCATCCAATTTTTAATTAACTTCTTTCTTGAATCGACGGAGAACCACATCGGAATTCGAATATATGTATACAAATATGGATGCTTATTTATCTTTAGTAGATAGAGCAAATGTTCCATTTGATAAGTTGCTACTTGACTTGATTTTTCTTGCATAATCCCTGTATTTTTACATAATACTTATTTCATCGTTCTCACTGACTCTGTACTTGGCTTCAAAGAGGGATTTTCCTAATTACCACCAAGAAACATTATTAAATAGATAGTGAAGGATTTTAGATTCCACCTCCAAATCAACCTTGCTTGCTAACAAATCAGATCTCAACAGAAAGAAACAAGATTAGAGTTTTAAATTTTAGTAACATTTTCCCATGAAAAAGATAGTTACAATTAAGCCGAGAGAAAAAGTTGGGCTCTTGACTTCATCTAAGTAGTGCAGAGTGATTTTCATCATCAACATAAGGCTAATTAAAATTAGCATCTTCATCATCACTTTCTACACCTTAATTCTCCACTAATCCAAAGGCATTCCATTTTCTTTTCATTTCTTCTTCTTTCTTCTTGCTCCTTTTTTACAGCAACAACAGTTACTAACACTAGCACTAAACACCAGCTTGCAATTATTCTATCTTGTTGCAAAGCAAAATAATTACACTTTTGACTGATATAGCTACGCCACCATGGTACTACTAAAAAACAAAAAAGAGGCCCCCCTCCATAACCCCTGTCAAAACGTCGGAACGACACCGTATTGGTTATCCGCCATGAAAGCCATGGAAGCAGAATTATACATGCTTTCCATGTCGGATTCAATTTCAGTTCGTTTTGCGAACCTTCCTTTGATTCTTGGCCTAGTTTCCGCATAAGCTTTCCGGGATGCATAGCGTATTGTCTTCTCGAATTTTCTGTTCTTCCTCTTCTCTCTGTATCTCAACACTCTCGCCTCCCTGTCGATTCCGCATAGTTGTGTTGCTTGATTCACGGTTGAACCCGACATGGTTACTGTCGGATCGGTGTTACCACTCATGTTCTGTCCGAAACTGTATGATATTTCCGACATAGAATTCCCTTCCGGAACCACTCCTACGTCAAGTGATGACGACGAGACCTGAAACAGGAAAAGTTTAAATCAGTTTACAATTTCGGTCCAACATAAAAGTCAGACTATTGTATGGAAAATGAAGTTTAGGAAGTTGGGATTTAGTTCTTACGCTGTGACTGAGAGATTGAGAAGGGTAGTTGAAGGAAGAGAGCTTGGATCTACCGAAATCAATATCGAAACAATTTTCATGATTGTTGTTGTTCATCAATAGATTTGGAATTGAAGGTTTGTTAGCCTGGACTGGAACAACACTTTCGTTCCCACCACTATGATCTTGGTGGAGAGAATTTTGATACTCGAAATCAAGAAATGGATCCATTTCAGAGAAGAACAAGTCTCCTGAACCCTTCACTTCTTGATGATGTTGTTGTTGTTGTTGTTGATGATTCTCAATTCCCAACTTCGAATTCATCTCCGGCGGGTTCGGAAGAAGCCAAGAAACGCCTCCGACATCGTCCTGATGATCATGGTGGTTCTGCTCAAACCCTCCATTCTCAACTGGAACCAAGACATTAAACGGAGATGACTTCACAATCGAGTCCGCCGAGTCAAAAAAGGGCTCCACCGGAACTCTCTCGTGTCTCCGAGCAAGTGGGTTAGCAGAATGGATATCAGTATCACAAGTCACACAAAGAGCAGCAGCATCAGCCTTGCAAGTCACGGCGGCAGGAGCTTGCTCGCAGACCTCACACATCCACACACGTGGGTGGCGAGTGGGTTTATTCCTACCTCCTCCTCCATGAATCTTGGAATCACAAGTCAAGCAAAGGAAAGCAGAGTCCAACCTGCAAAACGCTGCAGCGGCCGCCGTTTTGCAGGAGTCACAGCGCCTGGCGGAGGAGGTCCAGCCGCCAGTAAGAGTCTTAAACGTGTCAATTTCAATACCCATAATTTGGTTTTGTGAATTACAGAGAGTGAAGTAATGGACTCTTGGTGGGGGCTGGTAATGCAGAGCGAAGAGCTATGGTTTTGAAGAAATTGATTTGGTTGGATTTGTTGGGAGTATCTATGTAGTCATTGTTAAAGCTGACGAGTGAGGGGTAGACACGTGTAGGACCTTTTTTTTTTGAAATCAGCGTGTAGGACTTATTAGCCACATAAAATTAGGGGTTTAGGACAAATTTTTGTTTTTTTAAAAAAAAATTAATGAAAGGGCAATAATAACAGTGTTTGTGAGTGGGATTTGTCATGGGTCTGGGCCGACGTGGGACCCACAGGGTGGGAGGAGAGGGATGATGAAGTGACACCCAGTGTGATGGGCTACTCCATGTGACTGTGTACGTGTGTGAAGGGGCGAAGTGGTTGTTCTTCCTTTTCTGCCCGATAATGATCCAATTCCAACCGGGTCGGTCGGACTCTTTTAAGTAAGGAAGGAGTCAACTGAAGAGAGGGAAGAAAAGAAAGAGGAGAAGGAAGACAAAGAGAGGAGGAAGAAATTTGGCTAAATAAATTGATTAAAAAACTAAAAATTATCAAAAACATGTTTAAATCAACGTTTTCTTAAAAAAATGAGTAATCTCATTCTTCAATAATAACAGTGTTTGTTCCTTTTTCATTTCAATGGTGCATATATACCCTTAAAGCATCATCAACAGTTTTTTTAAACTCTTTTTCTAAAATATAATATTTTATCTTATTATTAATTTCAAATTTTCAACTTAATTCTACTTTTATTATAATTTAACTCATTTTTTAATATTTTACTAATAAATTAACTAACAATTTTAACAAATCTACAATTACTCTTTAAATTTGTTGAGTTGTTATTCACTCTCTAATACTATTCCATCTATTTTATTAATAAAATATTCACTTTCTAATATTTTCTCTTTCCAATACATAAATTTCAAAAAAAATTAAGGCACAAACAAAAATAAAATAATATATTTATACTCTCTATTTTAGAGACATTATTGGTCATGCTCTTACATCAACTAATCTGCTTAGAATTTTTTAGAGTAGTTTGCAGTTTTTGAAAAATCTCTTAGTTTACTCAGATTTATATGTATAGATATAAATTAAAGGTTTTTGAGATCGAAACATGCATCATATGAACAATCTATACATGTAAAGTTAGACGTACATAATGTGTTGAAAGGAAATTGTATTAATATGTGTATTTAGATAGAAAGGAAGCATGGAGGTCGGAGAGGGGAGCAAGGGATTTGACTTTGCCTTGTTTTATAAGTGGAACACATAAATGTGTTAATATTTGATGTAATTGTACATAGTGTGAGCCCTTGTTTGGTTGTTAGTAAGTAGAGTGTGGAGGTACAAGTTCACATAATGTAAAAAATTTAAAAATATCTGGTCAAAAGAAATTTGAAAGCCAAAGAAAACTTAAAGTTCCATTGGCTGCTTTACTTTCTTGATTTTTGAGGAAATTAATTACTGAGAAGAAAATTGGAAAAAAAATTATTGAGAAGAAAGTCAGTAACTTGTCCTTCTTAAGTTACCAAAAAATTATACGACGAAAATAACCTTAAATTTCATAAAAAGAAAAAAAAAACTATAAACTCCCCATAGAATTTGTCGTTTAACACAAAAAAAACATTGAAGATTTTGTTCAAGTATTTCTAATTCTATACAATTGTTATTTTTTTGTGTCAACAAGTGTGATTTTTATTCAATACGACTAGCATTAGACGAGCTCATATAATGAGTCGATCCATACAAATGCTTTTCACTTATTTATAATTTTCTCTTGTCGAGAACTTATTTTAATCAATTATAAACTATTTTTTAAATTTCAATTAATTATATTTTTTATTTCTATATTGATTCAATTTAATAGTTTAATGATGAGAGTATTATTGTATTTTACAAGCTACTTCTTAGGAAGTAAAAATTTCAATCAAAAACTACGTTTAGGCAATTCCCTAGTATTAATAAGTTAACCAAATATAAAAAAAAATTACTTCTTCAGTAAGAAACTTTCCTACTAGTATAAATTTCCTGGAATCGACATCTTTATAAGTTGTGTTGTCAAACCAAGTGATGGCTTAGAGATATTTTTACAAGCCTATATGTTGTGTTTGAATTATTAAAAAAGGTTGTTTGCTTATTTTGTGCTTATATGCTATTAATGGAATTTTATGTCATCAATATGTGCTTGATTTTTTTTAATGATATAGAGGATGCAAGATATAAGACATTGGAAATATTATTGAACAATACTTATGCATTTTAATTTGTTGGTGATGATTAATTTGAGCTTTTTAGTGAAGTCCTTTTTAGTTTAATTTGAATTGGTTGAAGCGATTACAACATAAAAAGTAAAGTTTTATATAGGTTACTTTGTTGGCTAATTAATGCGATAACAACCGATTGTATTTCATTCAGGGAAAATTAATCTGTCATGGACAAAAAAATTAAGCTTGAAATTCATTGATACTAGAATCAATTCAAATGTTAAGGGATCATCGATTCAATTTTTAATAGAAGCAAATAAAATGAATTATGAAAACATTTAACGAAACTCAAGAATTAAATCAGGGTTCCTATATGCCACATCATGAAATCTAACATGGCATATTCATAAGACTAACGGAGCTCAATCATATAGGGAATGTAATTAAAGACTTTTAAAAACATAGAAATGTAAGGAAAAAAATATGCAAAATCTCAACAATGCTAAAATAATTTTCCCTAAAATCTATATTTTCCTAGCAAGCCTATTATATGCTGGTGTTTTTAACCTCACCTATTATATGCTGGTGAGTAACACATTTTTTTTAAGGAACACATAACCATTGGTTTACTTAGTATATGTAAAGTATTAAATATTAGACCAAGTCAAACTACTACAAATGACGAAGTAGGATGAATAGAGCCACCACTGGTTGGCTCTCCAGTGCAAGAAAAGCCTTTTATTGTCCCTAACCCTTAGTGAAAGTAATATTATCAAAAATTCTCAAAAGAACTTTTCGAAGCGCCAAAATATAAAAAGTTTCACTAAGCTAGTCAGTATATATCAAAAAATTAAGATACGAATTGTCATCGTAGTGCGAAAATCGGTTAGTTCCACGACTCTCATTTCTTTTGGCATTAGAAAGTAACATGCAATTTCTATAGCACTACATTTTTACGTAAACATCCTAAAAACAATTTTTTTATAATATTTCTATTTACTCTAAATTTTATAACTTGTGTCATATCAATATATCATTTCTAATTGACTTATACACAATTACAAAACCACATTTGGCTAAGATTGGTCAGAATATAGTAGATGGATTCAACCTTAAAATAAAGAGGTGAAGGACAAAACAAACCAAGAAGAATCGGCGGAACATCCTTGAGGTCCGTCGGTTTGCTGGTGGGTCGGACAGGGTACTCCGCCATTGCTTATACATGAATAAATTTTAAATATATTATGTATGTTATTTTATATTTGATTATAAATATCAATTTCAACGAAAGTAAAAAAGTTCTGTATGGTCTATATATTTGTATAGAATATTACATGACTTTTTATATAATTACATAATTATTTTTTATGCAGTATTAATTTAACATGTATGTGTGATCTAATAACCGATAACAGTGTGACGCCAAAAAAAATAACGGTAACAGTGAAATTCCCAGAAGTCCCTGAAGTTAATTGATATCTTCAATTCAATCCATGCCTTTTCAAAAGGTTCCGATTCAATCCTTGACTATATTGTGGTTAGTTAAATTTATGCGCATGGGACCTCTAGTAATAGGTTTTTAATAACAAATTAATCCTTTTTTCCTTCATCTGTTGTATCATATATATCTCCCTTTCCTCCAATCTCATCACCCTCCACCACATTACCTTGTTTTTATTACTACCATCCTATTGCAAATCTACTCCTACTACAACATTTATCAAGAATTTTTTAAATTAACTTTATCTAACCCACAATTGAAATTCTCAAAATGCCTAGTCCTTGAACAATCCTGTATCCCTAAAAAATTATAGGAACCATAATAAATCGCGGTCATATGTTCCAAACTCAAACTCCCAAATTTTAAGATTTATGCTCGAGCGATATATATATGGGTCGGCCCTATCCTGCCCAAACCTACTAATGATAACCCTTGGATAACTAATGACGAATAAATTTCATTTTGGCTAAAACATTTAAAAATCTACGTATTATTGGCCACAACCCGTGCTCTGAATACATGTAATGAATTAGCCCCAAGTTGTGGTCTAAAAAATTGCTCCCTCCTAATTGTTGGCGTACCAACATGGAAAAGAAGCAAGTAGGGAGTAGGCAAACAATACATCAGAACTGAAATTCAGGTACAAAGGTTTATAACTATTTTGGTCTTTTCCAAATGACTCCTAACTATACTCCATAAAATAAAGATGACAAGGTCATCCAGTGCGTGGCCTTCTAAAACAATAAAATAATTAGTTGGACGATACTGCCCTCGGACGTAAGCGCAATAGATAGTGACGCAAAAATCAATAAGGTCCTTGTCGCGGCGCCAGGTGTAACAGACACCCCGGTCGGCAAGCCATGTTAGATTTCTTGATTCGTCGTCTTATCTTGTTGTTTCTTTGTTCAAGGGTGTTTTGGGAATCTTATTTTTTATCATTTAAATTTCCGATAAAAAATTAGCCATCCGTCAGGTTTGGTGATTTCTATTACTTGGTCCTTCTGTTCTGGAAACCACCTTATTTGATCCCTCTTTTCTTTTTTCGTCAATTGCACTTAACTGTCACTGTAAAATACAAAAAATATTCTTATTTAAAATATCAGATAGTCTCTCTCTTCAACCCATATCTTCCTAGAGGTTTAGTGTATTCTTTTATTTGGTCTCTATATTTTAAAAATCTATCTCATTGAGTCTCTTTTTTTAGTCTTAGTGTTAAACTCAACTAACGAATAATGAATGGAGAAACTAAATGGCATGGAACATAGGGGATAATATTTAGTGCTTGTTTGATAAAACATCCTATCATCTAACATATTCTAGCTTTTAGCAGATATCTCAGTATGTGAAGTATTTTTATTTTCCATATTCTAAAAGTTACATAACTTTTAGAGAAAGAATAAACTTTATATTTGCCTAATTTCATGCAAGACAAAAACTTATATCGTTTTTTATTTTTACTATTTCAAAAATTACATAATCTAGTAAATACTATATATTATATGCAAAACATGTCACTCTCCAAGTGAAGCGCTAACTGTTAAATGAAAGAAAAAAACGTAAGAGAGGCGCAAAGAATGAGCGGTTGATTAATACTTTGTTAAGAAGTTTCTAGATTCTTGAACACGTTCATTGCCCAATTAATTGGTAGAAAATAATGACAATTTAATCTCCGTAACCATCTATCCAAGTCAAGTCTTTAGAAAGAAGACAGGTTGACCTATTTAAAATAGTTTTCTATTTAATAATATGATGATAACAAAAAGTTGGATATTACTGGAGTTGCGCAAAACTGAAAAATTGCACTGGATTGGAGAGCTCTTCACTAAGTTTTAAAGATTGTCTATAGTGCCACGTCACTCCCAGTGTGTCACTGTAGACGTGCTATAATTAGGATTTTTTTCTATCTTCTTCTTTTATTTTGTTATCATTTATTTTTTTTAATTCTACTTTCATTTATATATATTACTCTTAATTTATTAGATTATTATGTATTCTTAATTAAAAATATATTATGATTAAATTAAAATTATTTTTTACTTAAAATAAATAATAAATATAATAATATATCAATTCACATAATTAA
>CAODLS010893655.1:0-19433 GCA_948243855.1 Flueggea neowawraea | reverse complement strand
TCCAAAAGTAAAACGTAAACCTTAAAAAATAAAATTATTATGACAACCAAAAACTATAGTCGTGGTACATACTTTTTCATCTTAGCCAGAAATCTTCGATAAACTCGAGAGCACAAGTTTTGTTGTCCGCAAAAATTTTGCTTAGTTCAAATCCAAATTAAATTACTTATGCTGCAACACTGGATGAGTCCTCAATAAACCAAAGTGGTTTATGGATGCTCGTGAGGTACGTGTTAGGAACAAAAAAAATCTAACTAAAAAAAAAGAAAAGAATAAGAAAGAGGGATATTATTTTTGTTTATTGAACAGTTTAGCATCGAACTTTATCTGTTCCATCATCTCTGGTTGTCAGTTTTGAATTTAATTATTAATTAAAAAGGAGTTTAATTATCGTATAATAATAGTAGTAACAATGTATAAAGCTGCATAAAGTTCTCGATAGATAAAATCGAGTTCAAAAGGGTTATCATTATTATTTTAATAATTTGTTATGTGAATAATTTCCACTAAAACATTGGTCTTTCAAATGATTAAAAACTCCACAGCTGGCCTGCTGTAACTGGTATTCTCATCTACTAGAGGAATCCGATAACTTCTGCAAGTCAACAGAATTGTTTTGTCAAACAATATTGACTAACAAAATTTACTTTCCAGCTAACAATAATATGTTATTTATTATATAATTATTTAGGCAAGAAAGAATAATTTATAAGTAGCATGCACCATGTATACAAATTATAATTTGAACTTATTGTTGACTATGTCCATTGACGATTACACGTTAGGCTAATTTATTGAGGTATTCTCCGTTTTAGACTCATGTGTCCTCATAATTTTATCATTCAAAAGACGTTTTAGACGTCTCAGTAACATGAGAAAAGAATTTGTTTATAAACTATTATTGGCCTCGACTCCTAGGCATTGTGAGAATGACACAATTTTGTCTTTAAAAAGACGTTTTAGACGTCTCAATGACTTGAGAGAAGAATTTACTTATAAACGACCATTGACATTGACTCCTAAGCGATGTAAGAGCATGACACTATGATAACTCCCAGGACGTCTCAGTGGTTTGAGGGAAAAATTTTCTTATAAGCGATCATTGGCCTCAAGTCATAGATGATGTGAGAGCATGACACTACAATAACCCCTTAGTCAATGACTTTTTGCAGGGTCAATTATTGTGAACCATGTCTCTTGTGGATCGCGCGTTAAATCCATCAACTAAGATATTATTCGTTCTAGACTCATAGACCCTCACGGTTTTTCTCTAAAAAGGCGTTTTGGTGCCTTAATAGTTTGCGGATGGAAAATACTTATAAGCGATCATTGACTTCGATTCCTATGTGATATGTGAACATAACACTACATAACTAAACCGTCTTGAATCTCATAATTAAGTTATAATTACCACAATTTGTGATTGTATACAACACACATCTCTCAATAGCAATACTTTGTTTTGTACGACTACGAATTTATATTTTTTTTATACAAATTTAACATTTGATAGTTGTGTCACTTAGAACTAAAGTTACTAATAATATACATCAGTCATTACGTTTGTATGCCGTTTCTCTCTTAAAAACCCTAAAAAAAAAATGCATCCAATCGTCGTACTCTTACGGGTACTGTTAATAGTTCTTTTATTGGTGGTACTATTCATCCTTTCTTTATTTTTTGCTTTAATTTTTCAATAGAAAATATTATTGCCGTTGTTTCGACCTCTGTGGTTGTTTCAATCCATCTAATGCGAGACTTGGCGTTTCTGCTGTTCACATATCCTGTCATTTGCTGCCTCTTTATATCATTATTGTAATCTTATCTGCGAGATTGTGCTCAATGTCGACGGATTAATGCTTTTATTTATTTAATTTAAATTACTTTTATTATTGTGTTAGTGTGTCTTTCTTATATGTTTCTTTTTTTACTAGAATTATTGTGTTTGATTATGATTTAGTTTGGTTGTCGTTGCAATTTTGTGTTTTTGTGAAACTATCTCATTACTTTTAATTGAAGTTCGAACAATTGCAATTTATGATTTACTCTAGACAAACAATTAAATTTATGTTATGTCTATCTTATTATAATTTATGTTTGGCCATTACTAATTAATGAAATTCTATTTTGTTTCAAAAAAGTATTATATTTTTATAAAAAAAAAAGTATCTAAACAAGTGTGAAAATATTTTTTTAATATTATATATTAAAAAAATATATATAATAAAAAATATATATTATATACTAATTTTTTTATTATATTTTGTTTCTAACCGTAGAACCTAATGGGCTTTACAGTTTTATTTGTTAAGGGTAACAATGTGGTTTACAGTTTATTAATATATATTAGAAAATGGGTGGGATCCATGACGGGTCAATCCAATCCCAAAACTCATTTTTGCAACTGCTGTGCAGTTACATAGCAATACTCAATCATCATGTTCTTTGACATGATATTTAAGGCAACAAGTAACTGATATGAAATCAGTTTTTTATATCTCATAAACAGCAAGAAACTAGAACGAATTGAGTATAAGGAAATACAAAATTGGAGCACTTGGGGCACTTGGATTGTAACAAAATGGATTGCAATTTTATATTTCGATCCCGAATCGAGTGAGATTACTTAAAGTTAGTATATTTGCTTAATTTGCAACATTTTACAATATATATATTCCACAAAATCTACTTAGATTTACCAATCAAGAAGAGAATAGTAATAGTATGATACTAGTTTCTCCATATCATCTTTAGGGATGAAGTTGCGTGCTCCTAAAAAATATACGCACTCGTAAAATATTTTCTCCATTGCAGTCCTTTCACTTTTTTTTTTCCTATATAATATTCCATTCTTTTCTTCTATACATTCCATCAATTCCCAAAGATTTCCATTTTGTTTAATCTCAATTAAGGGGAAACATGGCTGTCAATCATAACATCAACTTTTCAATGATGAACAAAGCAAATTAGATAAAGTACAAGAAGCCAATAATCATAAAAAGGTCAACCACAGTTTACTGAATTTAATATCAATGATTTGTTATGTAAGTAATTAGTCGTCACCACACTTAATTTAGTATCAATATATTGTATTAAAAATTTTGAATCCGCAAGACACTGATTTGGATTCCACTCAAATATTTTCACTGAAGATGACTTTGAGGCTCATACTTGCATAGATAAAATGTTAACATAATCTACTTTCCAATAAAATGATAAGGTTCGAATCTTAGTTTATTTTTATAATTGCACCAGCATGCTTACTTTAATATGATAAAGAACCAACTATATTGCAGCTCAATGTTACTAAAATTTAACTCTAACACAAAAAGATCGAAAGTTCATTATTCATAAAACTAAATCAAGTGACATAAAAAAAATTGACAAATAATTAAACTAGAGGTGACTAATTTATCAATTACTAAATTTTAAAATATTAAAGTAGTAAAATGGCAATAAATATCTTTTAGAGTTGAATAGCTTGTACAAAGTCGTTTATTCAAGTCTGCAAAGCATAAAATTTCTTCGGACAAACATCACGCGGTTTCAATAATGATAGAAAACAATTGACTAACGTTACACAATATTGTGCCTCCCGTATATATACAATAATCCTCGAATATCTTCCATTATTCTTTGTGTAGTACAAAAAATATATGAATGAATTTATATTCTTTCTAAAGAAAGAACAAAACAAGATGATCACACTGTAAACGGAAAAGAAAGCACGAGCAAGTAATTACAAGCCACATAAACCATAAACGATATGCATAGCCAATACTGCTGATGCTGAAAGTCCGAATGATTCATCAAATAGTGCCGATGATTCGAGACCTTTTGTACTGGCAAGCACTAAAAAAACGAGTTTGAGGATGTGAAACTAAAGTGTATGGCACAAAAATACACATCGGACATTGCATGAAAATTTACCACAAATGCTAGCAAGATACATGGCACCTCATCACCTGTAGTACAAGATTTATACATCGGTGGGTGGTTCCAATTCGTCCTGTTAAAGCCTTCTTGGAGAGACATCATCTGCACTGGTCTTTATAAGTATGTGGTGCCCAATTACTTGTGTACATCAGGCTCCTTCCAGGACGAATACTTGTCAGATTTCTGGCCCATATTCTCCTGATTTTGTCACGCTTTTCATTTTCTTTTGCTTTTCTCTCTTTCTTTCTCCGGGAACATAAATTTTGGGAGTTTCATGCTTCCTTCTTTATATCTACTACTCGTAGAAAATACACGTCTAACCATTTGGATTAAGTTCATCACATACGGGTGGTAATTTAGTGGTATTTCGACCTCACACATGGTCACTATGACTTGGTATTTCGATTGGGCTCTTATCACTAATCACTTTGCCTTTGCCTTGGTGTTATAATAATGAGATTTTGCTTTCGTCAAATTCAACTATGGTTTTTGGAATATTTCATAATGAAAAATGCTCATATAGTCATGATAAACGAGATTGCTACCATTTGTCCCCCTTATTAACTAAAAGAAAATCTCTTGATCTAATTTCTGGTTGATAATTAACGGCATATATTAGTAGTAAGATGGAATAATTCCAATTGACTTGAATGTCATATTCAATCACCAAATGTACGAAGCGGCATCAAATATTCAGATTATGTAGGAGCAAATCCTCTTCACCTGTTTTTGTGCAGAAGTGAGCACTCAAGTTATCTCACATGAACAGAACAAATGAATACAACTTGTTCACTAAATCTTATTCCATTCGTCACAATTGCTTTAAATTGTGATCAGAGCTTGTAGATACTTTAAATTCTGCAAACCAATGATTCAAAAAAATCACTAAGCAAAATGATGTAACATCAGATAAGTAGATTGTGTGGACATGTAATAATTTGCATAATGATATATGGACCTTCCAATCCATGTGTAGTGCTTGGTCACTTATACATAGATCATTTTTTACCTTATCTGTCTCACACGCCTCATAATCAAATCCTTTTCTCCTTATTTTATCCGTGCATGCATCTTAATCTTCTTATTAAATTATACAACTGTGAGCTAATTCTTAACTTTACACTGTTAAATTAGATTTTATTGACAAATGTTTAGCAAGTTGTAACATGCCAGTCAATAAATCATACTTGAACTATATGAAATATGACAATAATCCTACATTATCTAGATTGAGTTGGTCTTACGGGTTTATAAAATAACAATCCTCCTCTCACAAAGTGTTTTTAGACCCAATTTAAGATGAGTTAAATACATATATATATGACCCAAATTCATAAATTATGGATTTATATTGCCCATTTTCAATATTTAAGCAAAAAATTCAAAATTTCCAACGCACGGATCTAACTTTAAAATAGAAAATTCAAGCTTGTTTAAATTTGTTTAAAACCTGTTTAGAATTTGTCTAGTATTTGTTCATTGTACATTTATTTATAACTTGTTTAAAAGTTATTTAGGATTTGTTTAATTTATTTGTTAATTATATATTTGTTTATAACTTGTTTAAAGATTGCTTAGGACTTGTTTAGATTATTTATTCATTGTATATTTGTTTATAACTTGTTTAAAAGTTGTTTAGGACTTGTTTAGATTATATGTTTATTGTATATTTATTTATAACTTGTTTAAAGGTTGTTTAAGACTTGTTTAACACTTTTTTAGATTCTATTAATTTTTAAACATATGATAATATATATCTTCAATATATTTTATAACATGTTTAAAATTTATTTACGACTTAGATGAAAACTTGTTTATATTTTATAAAAACGGACACTATGGAAACAATGTATAGAAAATCGTGTATAAAAAAAGTTATATTGTGAACCAGTAATTATAAGAGAGTGAATCTATAATAAACATACATCTCTGTATGACAAAAATATTGCAATCTAATTTAGATAAATCGCATAATTTCCTCATTTAAGATGGGATTTGAGTTGGTATAATGGGTTTTCTCCGCACAAGGTGCAGTGTGTGCCCAATTTGGGTTTTGGTTAGATCGAAGTTTGAATGTCTAGTTGGGTTATGATGTTCTTTCTTGGGCCAGTTCTAACTGAATATAGGCCATGAAAAGCTCTAAAATATTGTCCCAGTTCTGTTCACATGTCCATCCATGCCAGCTTGTCAACAAACGAAAGAAGCTAATCTGCTCCTCCTATGGTGACCACGAAATCAACAAGTGACTGATTCACTGGACTCAGTAAGCGTTGCTGCTCTTTACAACCCCACAATTGAAGCCCACCTCTGCAATTATCTTGTTTCGTTCAGTGAGTTTCAAAGAAACCAGAAGAAATGCAAATGCTTCACCGAAGTTAAAACGGAAAGAGATAAACTTAGAGTGAAAAATTATGGCTTTACAACTTCAACAACTACCACTTGCTCTCTTGTTACACTCTTCTTCTTCTTTTATGCAAACCCGCTCTCTCTTCTTCCACCAACATCAACAAAGACATGCACTTTGTTTGAGTGGTAAGGTGGATACTGGACTTGGCAATTTATGCATCTCTCAAATGAGGAGGAGGAGGAGGAGTGGTGGTCTGTTTGCGGGTAAAGAAGATACAGAATTGAGGGTTCAAGAAGAAGAAGAAGAGAAGGAGGAGGAAGAAGAGGAAGAAGTGCCGCCAAGTCCTCAGGACCTCGAGTATATTAATGAAATTAAAAGGGTCTGTTTATCTTTTTCCATTTTTTTTTGGGTTGAAGATGAATACTTTTTTAATATACTTTGTGCTGAATGTTTTTGTGTGGCTTGATAGGTGCTGGAGCTTCTGAAGAAAAACAGGGACATGCTCTTTAATGAGGTAATTTTGGTACACGTATAACTTGTAAACTGATTACTCAATTCAGAAGTTCTTGATTTTCTTATTGTTTTCTCTATTTTTTGATGATCAGATAGTTGGCTTGTTTGATATGAATTAATATAAGAAGTAGTGGCGTAATTCCTCTAGTTATGTGCTAGATCAGAGTATTAGTGTGGCTTCTCCATTTTTAATTCCTGTCTTTTTTTCTTTAGGTGAAGTTGACAATAATGATTGAGGACCCTAGAGAAGTTGAGAGAAGGAGACTACTTGGCATCGAAGATCCTGATGCCCCGACCAGAGATGACTTGGTTGAAGCTCTAGAACAAGTATGTTCTCGCTTTTAATCTATCCCTTATCTTTTGCCAAAAACCTTAATAATCAAAATTTATGCCTTGTTTAGTTCTCATGGTGTTCACTCTAGAATTCAGACAAGCTTACACATCGATGTGGACTGTGCCATTGGACGTAACCCTGTGATTATTATTAGTCCCTGCTTATGCCAGGAATGATCTACCATGTGAAAAGTGTTGCATTCCGGCCTGTGCAATGATTTTAATGGTGCTAGAACATTCATCTCTTAAATTCTTGAGTAATTCCTGGAAATAGTTTGTTAATTATTTATATTTCTGAAATAATTTCTACTACTAATTTTTGAAGTTGTCATCTGGAATTTTCATCATCCTATGAACTGGGAAAAGAGAAGCAGAAGCTTTCTTATTTAATCCAGTATATGAAATAATATAGCTTGTTTTTTCTCTGGCTGCTTACGCAGGTAAATGAAGGCAAAGTTCCAAAAAATCGTGCTGCTCTTAAGATGTTGGCAGAGGAAATGATAAATTGGCCCAATTTGGAGGTAAACATGTGGTGTAGGCTTATGTTGTCTGTTATTTGATAATGAAGTTGAGTTTAAATACTTGGTTGTTTTTGTATGACATATATAATCTGATGTAATGGTTAGTATAAAGATTATTGACATACTAATCTGATGTGACAGTTAACTATTAAGATGTGTTAGGACTTAGGAGATACGAGATTTGACAACAACATTAGGCACATTTTATGTTTGCATATGACTTTGAGATTTCCTCCGTACTTCTGAAGATGCCTTAAGGAGCATAATTTTCTGATCTCAATTAATCAGTTTTCCTTCTTTTTTGTTTTCCCACCTGCTAATGAATAAACAATAAACAACAATCTATGGACATGTTAATGTAGGAGCATAAAACCAATGTTACTCTTGTCTGAAACTTTAGTTTGTGCATACTGATCTATTAAATAAATTTGCACTCCTTACTGAAATTTCATTCATCAATAATGTGCATATCGAGTAGGTTGAAGCACAAAAGAAAAAGCCGAGTAAATCCCTATACGCAAAAGCCACAGACACTGGTGTAAATCTTGAAGAGGCTGCTAAGAGACTGAAAATCGATTGGGATTCAGCAGCTGAAATTGAAGATGCTGATGTTAACGATGAAACAGAAGTGCCTCCAGCAGTGGTTCGTTCTACTTCTTATTAGTTCAAATTTTATGTACCCTTAACTATGGTATTGTTGCTAGTTTTTGTCAGATATATCAACTGGTCGATTGCATGGAATCTACATTTAGATCAAAATTTTTTAGAGTGATGTTTCTCCAATCTGCATTCATGTTTCACAATATTTCTTGCGTATGTTTTCCACTTTGAAAGCATGGGGAATGACTACCACAGTCTGTCACTGTTGAATTTTGCTAAATTTAGCTTTTAATTCCATATTAACCTTTATTGAGTTTCTTAAATGAATAAATTAATGTCAAAATGATGAATAATGCAATATACAAGAGGAAGAACAAGCATCATTACAACATTTTTGGTTGAATTATGGTTGACTACCGTAACATGATTTTTATGCACTATTTACAGTAGCACGTGTTCACTTAAAGATGTCACTTTGGTCAGTTATTCTTGACAACATCTGGGAGTGTGGTTGCCTGTTGAAATGTATTATCTTTGATGGTGGCATCATGTGTACAAATCGTATGGTCATCTGATGAAAACATAGTCTCTGATCTGAATAGGCTATCTTTCAGGCTGTAACCAAAAGATGATAATTGGTTGCAGGGATATGGAGCACTGTACTTGGTCACAGCTTTCCCGGTCATCATTGGCATATCAGTAGTACTAATCTTATTTTATAACTCTCTTCAGTAGAAACTTTTGCCTTGGTTTTAAGCCTAATGTATTGTACGCAGTGAACAATATTGTGAATACCGTCAGAATGACCAAAAACAATGATAAGAAACAGGATTTTTGATTCAGATAATATAGCTTTTGCTTTGGCCAGCATGATGAAAAATGTATGATGGATGCATCTTTTTTCAGTAGAATCCCTTCCCAATTGTTGTTTTCCATTAACTCCTTGAGTAAACTCTTGCTTCTTCAGGTAAAATTTCTGAAAATTTGATCTAATTGCATTATTTTCGTGCCGAATGCTCTTTATTTTTTTTCAGATACATTACTTGAAGTTGATATTTGCAATATTTATTTGCCTAAATTTGCTAGACAGTGTTGGTTGCTTATGTGATGGTAGTCACATCATGGTGTTGATTTATTTAGTGTTTATGCACATACTTGGTTTGAGCAGTGTTATAAAGAACCTTGATTCCAAGTGAAGTTCACATTATTAAAATCATCATGATTGCATGATGAATTAGAAATGAGAGAAACAAAGCTAACCATGACCCTGTAATTGTAAGGATTAGACACTTTTACATTGTATATTAATTTTTTCCATTCTTGTATGGGACTGCCACATTAAACAACCAAACATGGAAATCACTACCATGAACATGCCTAACTTGCTGCCCACGTCCTTACTTCCACAACTTTTGCCTGTTCTTTTAACTATATATATAGTTCAATCCATCAATAGTTTCAATCTCAGTTTGTATCCTCAACATCATCATGGTCCTCCCAGCTTCAGATGTTGTGATTCCTTCTTCAATGAACATCAAAGCAAACATGGTCCGAATTGACGATGAAGCTGACATTTGTTTGTCTGCTGAACATTTCCATGAGCTGAATCTGGTGGTTCCTGACGAAACAAAGACTCTTGTCAGAGAAGAGAGCCTTGAAAAGGAAAAACAGATTTCTGTTGAACCTACATCTTTAAGAGAATCATCAAGGAGGGAGGCAAGCATCAATTTCAAGATGCCATGGCCTATGCTCACAACTCAAGACATCCAAGTGCCACCGCCTCTGACGCCATTGAAATCCCAGCTTGTCAGCTGCAGCCTTCCCAATTCAGCTTCCTTATCCCCGAGATTCAGCTTTGCACTGCTGAAGAAGACATGGAGGAATCAAAGCCAAGCATCGCCTCACCAAATAAACAATCTGATTCGACGAAATTCTGCTGTTCACCCCCAGATTACTCCTGAAGAAATTCATTTGCGCAGGAGCAAGTCGTGCGCCGAGGGAAGATCATCTGCACCTGCTGATGAACTTGATCTTTTGTTCATTAATGCCAGCGCAATGGAACACAGTGACAAGGATCACGCAACCTTTCACAGAGATCTTCCTGCTCTCAAGACGGCTAAGAAGATATATCCCAGCAGTGATGACGGGCTCAAATGCAGCGCGCTTTGCATGTACCTTCCAGGATTTGGCAAGGCAAAGCCAGTAAGATCAAAAAGGGAAGCAGTAGAGGTCGAAGAAACAGAGATGGGGAAAGTAATATCTCGGACAGTCTCTTTAGAGAAGTTTGAATGTGGTTCATGGGCTTCATCAGCCGTAGTCAATGACCTCCATGATGATGGAGACTCTTCCTCCATCAATCTTTACTTTGACTTGCCACTGGAGTTGATAAAATCCGGCATGAACGACACAGACTCTCCCGTTGCTGCGGCTTTCGTGTTCGATAAAGATCGGAAAGGAGTTCTGAAGAACAGCTCAACGAAAGCAACATCTTCCTGTAGGAAATCCCACGAATCGTCTCGCCATGTTCGGTTTTCCAAATCTTCTTCCACATCTCACCCAACCTCCCCAGCTTCTTGCATTACGCCTCGCCTGCGCAAGGCTAGGGAAGACTTCAATGCCTTCTTAGAAGCGAAGAGTTCGTGACTAATCTCTTAACATTAATGTTATGCTTTTTTTTTTTTCAGTATTCTAATACCCACCAAGCCAAAGATTGCAGTATCTTTTTTTTTCCGGGAAATCCGTACCATTTTACAACATTGGATGGAGATGAGTCAATGAATGGAAATTTTTCAGAAACTTCGATGGGATTTTTGTTGTTTTGAGTTTTTTCTGTTTTATCACCTGCTACTTGTCCAATTGTTGTCACATTTTGTTACTAAATATCAAAATGTTAACGTGTTCTTGATGAATCATGGTTTGCATAAATATAGTTCGATGAAAAAATACGTGTTCTATCTCAATTGAACACAGAATGAAGACACTAAGCATTACCCGTATGTTGTTTGATGATTAAATAAAAATCTTGAATATTAATCTTAATTAATTTACTAATTGCAACACCACCTCGAAGAGATATTGGAAAGTTCTTTCTAGTCGTAAGCAATAATTTATGTTAAGGTAAGGTTGGACACTTCCTATGCATATGGATCTCTGTAAATAATTTCCGAATTTGAATCTTTTTGTTAAGGTTATTAACTGCCTTAGGTTTCATTAAAAGAGATTCGTATAGTTGTTTGCATTCAACTGTATAGTATGAATATGTCATTTTATTGGGGAAATAGCCTACTTTGAAAAAAGACGACTTGTCGCCTCATAGACTACAGACCACCAGCCGCGACGACATTCTTTCGTCCCCCTATTGACCGGGTAGCTGGGCTTCCTGACGTACGCCTCAAGTATCTTCCTAGCTATCTCAGAGCAACCGATTCCAACGAATTCATGCTCCATTTCTCCAGTGCAGAAGCTTACGATTGTCATAAAGCCGACATCTTAATTTTCAACAACTTTGACGAGGTAGAGCAAGACGCCATTCAAAAAATCAAATCCAAATTTCATTACTCAAACAATATTTACTCAATTGGTCCTCTTCCCTTGCCAGAACAAAAATATGTCCCTAAAAGCCTCTCTGACTCACTCAATTCAAGTTTATGAAAGCAAGATTCGAAGGTTTTTGAGTGTCTAGATAGCAGAGAACCTGACTATATTCTTTACGTGAGTTATGGATGTGTTTCGGTGATGTCTAGCCAACATTTTCAAGAATTGGCATGGGGGATTGCAAATAGTAAGCAACCATTTTTGTGGGTTGTTACGCCTGACGTTGCCAAAGACGGACTGGCCATTTTATCGGAAGAATTTCTTGAGGAGATTAAGGATAGAGGACTGTTGGTAAGTTGGTGTGCAGAAGAGAAGGTTTTAGCCTTTTAGGACATCCTGTGATTGCGGTTGGAACTTAATGACTGAACCTATTTGTGGAAGTACACCTGCCATGCCATCTGTTGGCTTTTTGTTTTCTGATCAACAGACGATGTGCCATGTCGCGTGCGACAAAGGGGAATCAGAATGGAAATAAATCCTGATGTCCAGCGGGAAGAGGTTTCCGCGCTGATTCAGGAGATGATGATCGGAGAGACAGGTAAGAAGATGGGAATGAAAGCAAAAGACCGGAAACGCAAGGCAGAAAATGCTACTAATGTTGTAACAACTTAGATTTGTTCATTAAGGACGTTCTTGGAACTCAGAATTAAGCTATATAAACATATGCAAATGCATGTATGCAAAGTTATATAGACATATTTTATAACTTAAATTTTAAATTTAAATTTGACAAGAAAACAAGCGATAGAATAATGCGGAATTAAACAAAAACAATCACACAAGAACACAAGATTTAGGTAATTCGGTCAATCGACCTATGTCTATGGGTAGAGAATAAATAATTTTATTATTCAGAATCAAACTAACGTTCAAAGACTACAAAAATTATAACAAACCACCTATATATAGCTTACAATGATCACCTGATTAAACTAGGTCAAGGAAACCCTCCAAACTCGAAAACATTGGTTGGAATAAAATACGGTGTGGAATCAATACATCACACGGTCGAGGGCTACATTACACGACCAAACTTTTATGACCGTGTCCACCAAGCCTCCCATCTCAATCTTGCTGTAATCATTACATCTTCCACCAATTACATGCCTTCTTATTCCTTCTTAATTTGGTATGTGGCCTTCTAATTCCAATCCAACAATCAATTTCTTTCCTTTTCAAATCACAACCATATATCACACGGCTTAATAATTCTTTAACAATAAAAATTAATTCAATTTTAACAAATCTCCTCCTTGAATTAATTTTCTTTCCCCATACAATTCAGAACCCAGAATCACTCTTCTGCCACACTCCCGACGGGCCTCAAGTCCTGCAATAACGAACCAAGTCTAACCCAGACTTGTCTCTACTAGCTAGTTTTTCATCAATTCCTAACAACACACTATCCTGCATATTTCCTGTGTTTTCCAGTGACTGTTTTTCTTCATCATCAACACAATTACCATGCATTGGTTCACTTGTTGTTAGCCCTCGTAGATCAACCTGGTCAATATTTGTCTGTTCCAGAGTCTCGATCACAAACTCCACCCGTTTTTCTGCAGTACTTTCAACAGTCTTTAATCCATTAGCAACTGACGAGTTACCAATCAAGGTATAAATGTCATTCCGCAATCTACCCTTCATCACAATTGAAGATCACTAGCACGCCCGAATTCCTCCACCTCTTCCAGAGAAACCATAGTTTTGCTTCGCTAAAGCACCAACAAAAATCAAATTCCTTTGCAATCTCGAGACATACAAAGCATCAAGTTTTCTGACTATCACGTCATGCATCCTAATCTTCAAAGAGCCACTACCTTCAACACTCAACTTCTCACCATTTTTCAATTGCACACTGTCTCTCCATTCTTTAAAAGAATCAAACAGTTTCCTAGAAAAGGTCATGTGATAAGATATTCTAGTGTCAACAACTCAGCTATCTTCAGATCTAGATGCAGTACTGTCAAAACCTCATTGCTTTCTCCCTCATCAGAATTATCCTGAATCATTCTGAACCACTATAGCATTTGATTCCTTTATGTTTCTCCTATATGGACAATTATTTTTCATGTGCTCAATCTCTTTACAATTATAACACCTCAACCCATGATTCTTTTCCATTTTATTACCTCTACTCATGGTTAACCCGGACTCCACTCTGTCTCCACCTGAACTAGAATTTAACCTCTTCAATTCTTTAGACAACAAAGCATCCTCAACATCACTAATCGAGATTCCATCTCTACCATACATGATAGTATCAACAAAACTCTCATACGAGTCAGGCAACAACAAATATAACAGACACATAGCTTGATCGTCTTCCGCAAGTTCAACACCAATACCTTTCAAATATAATATAATTGTATTAAATTTATCAAAACGTTTTGTTACCTGCATCCCTTCGGGCATCTTCAAGGTATGCAACCGCCTTTTCTGATAAAGTTTGTTCGATAGGGATTTCTTTTGATACATACTCTCTAGCTTCTTCCACAAGCTTGCTGCATTAGTTTCATCAGCTACCTCCCTCAAGACTTCATCCGCTAGACTTAATAGAATTGTACTGTAAGCCCGTTTCACAATCTCAGCTTTCTACGCTGCTGTTAGTTCTTCAGGTAATCTCTCTTCACCTTCTAACGCCTCATCACACTTCTGCTGAATAAGAATCACCTTCATCTTCAGCTTCTACAGCATGAAATCATTCCACTCATTGAATTTCTCAATATCGAATTTGTACGAAGACATCTTCTTTCTACAGAACGAACCTATAAGTTTTTGAACAAATGCCAATGGCTCTGATACCACTTATCAGGAAAATGGGTGATAGAATAACGCAGAATTAAACAAGATCAATCATACAAGATTTATCACACAAGATTTACATGGTTCAGTCAATCGACCTACGTCCACGGCAGAGAGCGAGTAATTCTATTATTCAAAGCCAAACTGACGTTCAAAGGCTTACAAGAATTATAACAAGCCACCTATATATAGTTTACAATGATCACCTAATTAAACGAGGAAATTACACACAATGTCATTTTTTTCCATTTTCATTTCACATCTGCAACAGAAGACATTATGATTTCTAATATACAATAGCCATATTTTTCATTTCATAAATAACATGATATTTATACTTTTTTTCTTCAGTTTCTCTCTCCTCAAACTTCAACTCTCCTCTCTTTTCTCCTCTGTTTCTTCCTCTTTCTTGACTCACTTCTCACATCTCTTTCCCTTCAGCCTTTGTCACTGCCGTCGCCACCATCCTCTTTTTCTCCTCTCTCATTCTCCCTTTTCCTCCCTCCCTTTTTGTCTGCCTAGCAAGTGTGAGTGAGGAAGCCGACGACGACAAAGAACAAGATTGAGGGAGACCGACAACGAGAGAGAATCAGATCGATGGAGACCGACTGCCACAGAACGAGATCAAGGGAGTCCGACAATGAGAGAGAACGAGATCGAGAAAGCGACGATAAGAGATCGAAAGAACGAGTATTAGAGAGCGATTAAGAGAGAGAATCTGCGACATCGCAATAGGGAGAGAGACGTGACTAGAGAAGGCGACAACTAGGGTTTCAAAACCCTAGCTGCAACCCCAAATTTGGAAAAATTACATTGTTCTTTGGCTCTTGGTCTTATTGTTTCTGATATCAAGGTATAAAAAACCTCTTGTGCTTGAATTGAAGCTTTAATTAGGGTTTGGATTATCTTACATGATTTGCCTACCAATTGTTCGATAAAATTGCTTAACGGTGCTCTTAATTGCATTTTTGTTATAGATGATTATTGCCTACATAGGCAGAATGAGTGCTTGGATCTTGATTATGAATTTTAATTGCTAATATTTACCCAGTAAAGAAGTGATGTTTTATTTACCGATGTTTTACTTGTCTACATAAGTTAATAGGTTTTATTTACCGATGCTTGCTTCTTATGAAAACTGTGCAGACTTTGAAACGATGGGCTTAAGCGTTGATCTGGAATGGTGACTTTGAAGAAGGTGACCTCGATATCCAAACCCGCTCCTACTAAAAGAGAAGGGGAAGAACCAGCCGTTCTGGATTGTGATTTTGCTTTTAGTGTGACCGAGAATAGCCACATCACTGGAGAGTTAAAGCAAGAACTCACAAAGCTTTGTAACTTAAATGCTTTTGATATCATCGCCTCTTCTGATGGCTTCAATTTGTTTGGTTTTTTTGAAGATAAAGAGAAAAAGAAAGAAGTGCAGTTGACATCCAACATGCCTGCCTCAACTATCATCTCTAAGCTTGGAGATGTTGCTAAGCGTTTGAGGCTGAAAATAAGGAAGAAAGATGGAGGTTTGCTGAAACTGGAAGGCTCCCAAGCAGGCAGGAAAGGAGTCCTAGGAATTGATGCAGAGATCTTTGAGATCACTCCATGTTTCCATTTGATTGAAATGAAAATTCCAGATTGTAGATACCTCTACTCGCTTTTTCCGTGTAGCTACGTGTAATGTTGTGTTACCAGACTTGTCTGTGATGTGTTTGTTGATGCCATCCTTGGCTTTAGGTTGGTTTTTCCACATTTACTCCACATGTACTCTAAATGTACCTTAACTGGTTATATTTTATTGCATGTACTCGTATTGTACTCACTTATGTGAGCATTTTTTTTTGTGAAATGTACTCGTGTTGTACTCTAATTTTATAAGCCATAAAAAAATTAAGCTTCCAATTCCTAATATTTATGTTTTATTCTCATTTTTTCATCATGTACTCCATTTGTACACTTGTTGTACTCACTTTTTTGTAGAGATTTTGTTGATGTAACTAACAAGTGTTAAATAACTTGATTCATTTTGGTCTTATTGTACTTGGTTTTTACTCATGTACTCCATATATACTCGGTTTTTTATTTTGTATTTGGTTTCTATTTGTTCTCATTTTTGTTTTTTGTACTCTGCTTATACTCAGTGTTATTTTATCAGTCTGTATTCTGGTTGTTCTCGTTTCGCTGGCTTGAAGAGTGTGGTCAAAGTGAGGTCAATATTCAGACGCTGGTTAAAGCGCGATCAACCTTGTTTGACCAGGCGGTCAACTGTTGTATTTGTGATATTATTTTTTTTATCCATGTTGCATTTTTTAAATGCTTTTAAATAGTGTTGTATTTGTGTATTTTAGCACTTTTTTGCTGAATATTTGTGTGCTGAACCCTAATTAAACTAAGTCAAGGAAACCCTCCAAACTCGAAAACATTGGTTGGAATAAAATACGGTGTGGAATCAATGCATCACACGGTCAAGTGCTACATTACACGGCCCAACTTTTATGACTGTGTCCACCAAGCCTCCCATCTCAATCTTGGCGTACTCATTACATCTTCCACCAATTACATGCCTTCTTATTCTTCTTGACTTGGTCCGTGGCCTTCTAATTCCAATCCACCAATTGATTTCTTTCCTTTTAAAATCAAAACTATATATCACACGGCTTAATAATTCTTCAACAAGAAAAATTAATTCAAGTTTAACAAAATTTAATTCCAATGAGCCCTTAAATTATAATGTAGGACACCAAAAGACGGAGACGCGCCCAAACAAGGAGATATACAATCGACAGAGGAAAATAATTGTTAAAAGAAGAGTGATTTGCATCCGATTCTGTATACTGAGAGTAATTTCACTATAACGACGAAATTTTTTGGAAAATATTTATAATATAAGAAGCATTATAAAAACTACTGGAAGTTGTGGGCAGGCGGTGAAATGGTAGTCGATACACCTGCTGAGCTCCATGGCAGTGGGTTTCTGTTTAGGCAGACATGATAGGACCAGAGAGACTCTGATCCACTCATCTTCTGCAATTATTTATATTGTCTACTGTCACCCTCTTCCGTCGTACATCTCCAATCCAATTTAGTGGTTCTTATACAAAGATTCATAAATATTCCAATTTTCATTTCTACTCCTATGTGATTTATCCATTTTTTTTATTTCATACTTGTTATATTTATTAATTTTTAAAAATATTATATTTGTTAATTTTTAAGAACCTTTTGATTGAAATTAATCATTTTTTTAAGTAAATAAAAAATAATGACTTATTTATAAAAAATATTAAAGGTATATGGTTCATTTATGAAAATAAAGAATTTATAGGACTCATTCATGAAAATAAATAAGAATTATTAAATTAGATTGAATTTGATGTGACGTTTAATTGACATAAACGTGCTATTTTTCATTAAATAAATAGTATCACATTAAATCATTAAGTGTTAACTCAAAATTAAATATTTTTCTTTATGAAAATACAAAACATTTGGATGGTCAAATATATAGAACCCATTCATGAAAAGTATGAAACATAAAGTACTAATTTGGCCTTTATCCCTCTCTTTCAAAATAAAAATACTTAAAAATCTATCACTGAAATCATAACTGATCATTTAATATCATTTATAAATAATCGATATCACCTTCAAGAGAGATATATTTTTCACAATCTAAGACTTTTCAAAACTCTGTTATTCATTTGAGCGTCGGAGTAATATCGATGGATCAATCCTCAACTCTGTTTTTGTTTGTTTTGCAGGATACATAATTTTGAAGATTTTTCGACTTCATTATTAATCAAGACAACAATATTAATGAAAAGACAAATTTTCCTACTTTTTGTATATTTGTTTGAAGAACGAAGGCGGATATGGGGAGATTGAAAAAAAATAGAAAACATCCTAATAAAAGAGAGTAAAAATGACCGTATTAAAATAGGAAACTAGTGGACACTTAAAAACTAATTTAAATGAATCAGCATGTAATTTATCAGTTTCCAAATTTAAGATTCAATCCCTTGATGGAATAAGAGAAAAGGAGACAGCTATATATTTCTTATAACCAAATACTGGCGTATTATTTATAACATATTGAAACTCTAAAAATGTGTTATTTTTCATATTTTTATTACTATTGTTGGAAAAAACGGTCTGTCCATAACAGGTGGATCGGACTCGGTTGATCAAGGTGTGAACCGAGACGATAGACCAAGACCAATTGGTGAGCTCAATTGAAATGAGCCCTTAAGGCCCATTTGCTAAGCCCATTGGGCCCAAGCCCATTTAAGGGCTTATAAATTGGTGGTGAAAGAATGGGGTTCTTCCATTCCATGCCCACATAAAAAATGTGAGAGAGAGGGAAAGGAAGCCTCTCTCTTCACTCGCTCCTCGTTCGTCGATGGTTCCGATCCAAAGTGGCATCTAGGCTGCGAAATAAACAAGCACTCACATCGCCAACCCGACAGTGGTTTGCTTGCGAGACTAACATCAATTCGATCCTGACTTTTGTCTTCTGCTGTTGGTTGGGTCGCGCTTTCGTAGGAATCGAATCGAGGTAGGTAACTCGAATCTACTTTATTATACTGTTTATCTGTTGAACCGTTAGCTAGATTCCTTCAGTGGTATCAAATCAAAGAAAAAATTTTGGATTATGATTCAAAATTCTTGTTGGTCTCTGTTTATAATATCTACTGTGAATTTATTGTATTCGACTTTTTATTCTGAACGCCGTTTTTGGTTCGAGTTCGTCCGGAGTCGAAAACTAAAAGTTGGATTTTTCAAATTCTGATAAAATA
>CAODLS010893574.1:0-19682 GCA_948243855.1 Flueggea neowawraea | reverse complement strand
TATTTGTTTGGATTTTCGAATATCTTTTCGAAAATAAAGATTCGGTTTCTGAAAATATATATATTTATATATAAATTTGGATTATGGAATTGATTTGGATTACGATATATAAGTTATATCTTATATATCCGATTGGTTTTGATATACTCAGTCACATGACCGTTATGATTTTGGATTTAATGATATTATATAATGTTTTGGAGACGGGACATCTATGCTACGGGGTACGTAGCCTTTGGTATACCAATGCATGTTAGGGCCTAGCTATCAGGGCTGACGATAGTCATGTTGTTCTGACGAGGGCACATGATTGGATTATACCCAGCTATCAGGGTAGGTGATAGCCATGTTGTTCTGATGAGTACACATGATTGGATTATGGATTGGTGGGATGACCCCAATCATTGATGAGGTGTTTGAGTAGTGACCTAGATCTCACCACATTATGTTTATGGTCCCTTATCCGTGATATATGTTTTTGACTCTGATATTTATAGAATATGTTTCGATAAGATATGATTTTGAAAATAATACTATTAGTATTATGATGCCTACAAGGCAAAAGTTTTGGATTATGAGGTTTTGATAAAAATTAGAAAGGGTTTTCGAAAGTTTTGGTTCATCTTAAGATGTTTTGTTCGAAACCTTTGTTAAGAAAAAAGGTTTTCAAAAGAATCTTGTTTGGGTTTTAAAACATTTGAGCTTTACCTATTTTGAAGATATTCTGGAAAATAAGGACTACGTGGCAAAGTTTTGAACTTTGATAAGAGTTTTCGGTAAAAGGGTTTTGGAATTCTGAAATACTTAGTACAACTTGAAAGGGTTTTGTTTTGAAAGCTTCGATAAGATAAAATGGTTTTTAAAAGGGTTTGCCTTGATTTTTGGAAAGCATGACAGTTTTAATAAGTTTTGGAATGATTCTTGAAAGATTCTGGTTTAGTTCCAGAATGATTTCGTGCATGTTGTTTGCTTTGGTTGCAAACGATTTCGAAATATTTTCTTAGGAAATCATACTATGTATATAGTGTATACGTATGTATACCTGTCGTATATCGCATGCGTTAGTTTTCAAACCAGTCTTTGTGAGGCACGTATGAGGCGATCTGGAGTGTTGTCCCTCACTCACAGGGTTGACCCTTTTTCTTTGTTTGTTTTGTCCATGTTATTATCATCTTGCAGGTGATTCTTGTGGATTATGTTCATTGGCTTTTGATGCTCAGTGAGGGATTCTGATGTTGCGGTCAGTGCCCTTTTGACCGGACCCATTTGTATGATTTGTTAAATGTTCCACATCGGGTTCCTGTGGGATGTGTTATGTTTCTGTTATTATTTTTGACAAGGAAAATGTTTTAATTTGAAATAATTTCCGCACTTAATATTATATATGCTTTGTTTTTAATAAACAAATATTATACATTTATTTTTTTTCATATTTCTTTAAATATGATGTTTGGGTAGAGTTTTGTACTATGTAGGCTTTTGCGGGATGGGCCGGGCCCTTATAGACGGTTCACCTCGTACGCCGGTCATGGTCCCGGGAATGGGTCGTGACACCATTGCTATTAATACTTTAAAATTGTTATGACAATGGGTATGGTTTAAGGCCTTAAGGTGTGAAATCACTATCTTTAAGGTATTAATTGCCTTCACTATATTTGCTGCAGAGTTAAGGTAATACAACTTTAGGATAAAACGAAGCCTTTGAGATTGACAAACAACAAATTTTGGAAATCTCCCTTTATAACTTTTGTTTGAGACCCAAAAAAAACAAGAAGAATGAGAGACATGATTATCACAATTGTGGCACCAATTTTGTTTTTATGAGAGTTTAACAGTTAATAGACATCTTTTTGAAAGGATGCGTCTCAATGAAACAATAAATGTCCACTAATATTGTAATACCTTGTTCGTTCTGATTAGATTCTAGTAGCTCTCCATTCAATTTAGATTTAGTTATTGAATGTTTTTGACGAAGATTCAGTGTTTAGGACGATGATTTGATGATGTTAACAGATGAATTTTCAAAGGTTTAGGTGTTGTTGAGCTTTGGGAATGATCCGACGAGTGTCCGGGTATGAGTAATGTTGAATATGGAAGCTGAGGTGTAGCTAACTTACGTTAGCTTTGAGGAAGACATACATTATCTGGGTTTGCTGAAATGGATGATCAACGTATGTTGCATTATGTACAACGTATGTTATAGTTGCTTGACATACATTGTGCATTTTGAAACGTACGTTGTGCTGTATTTTCTCAGATCTGAGGCCTTTGTAAGCTATATAACGTACGTTGAGGGATCAAGACATACACTGGGTATATGTATATCGTACGTCGCATGGAAAAATGACGTACATTGCCTTTGTAAAACATCGAAATGGTGCGTTTTGATCCGTCCATCTTTGAAATGGCCAAACCCGACTCCTTATCGGCCATTTCTCATTTTTCACCACTCAAACACACTCCAATATGTCTCTCAACGTCTTTCATTGCTTCCCAACCAGTCCTTTCATCAATTTGAGGTAAGATCTTATTCCTAAACCATTTATTCCTTCATTTTGTCCATGAATCTAAGGATTTATGTGGGTGGCAGTTTGAAACTTGTGGGTCAATTTTTTTTTGTAGGTTTGAATGTTAGAAGATGATAGATCATGATGGACTACGGCTAGAAGAACATGGTTTTGTTAGGGCTAGGGTTTGGTTCAAAGTTGGTGACGGGTTTGGATGATTTTGAGTTTGTTTGGAGTAATTAATTATATATTCATGATTAGGAGGTTGATTTGGATTGATTTAAGTAACTGAAAATTTTGGGTATCGATCATAACAAGTTTGCTGTATTTTTGAGAATATTTTTCTGTCGCAAGGGATGTTTTGTAATTTTGAGAAGTTTGGGACTATTTTGTGATTTTGGAAAGTTTAAGGACTGATTTGTAAATTCTAAAAATTTTGAGGACTAATATGAAAAATTTTAAGATCTTAGGGACTAAAGTATAATTTTGCAAAATTTAAAAGACCAAACTGTAATTTTACGTAGAACCCGGTTGTCAAGGCGAGAGCGATAGATCTTCATTCAAAATAGGTTTCTCAGGGTCTATGTCTGCACTTGCATTATCATGCATTACTGCCGCCACAATATCAGTATCATATCTTTAATTCTGCTTTGATAGCTGTTTCAGCTTGGTGTTTCAGGCAGCGAAGTCAGCTAGCCACCAGTGGTGCGCAACCGAATTTTCATCTTGGACAATCCATATGAGTGGGATGACAACTTTAGACACATAGGTGCGTCTTCTGAACTCTATTTGCTTTTGATGTGTCTGGATCTTTGCATGAATTCGGAATAACTAAAGGATCAATAATCCTAAAATCTGGTTTACGTGAAAAACTCGGTTTGAAAAATTCAGTTTGGAAATTATTATGAGTATGATTTTTGGAATAAATATTACGTTTTGATATTTATTATAACTTCTGTAAAAAGTACTCCGTTTTGAGATTTTGAGATATTTTCTGCAATAAGTATTTTATCTGGATTTCTGAATATGTTTTTCTAAAACAAATATTCTATTGGAGGATACTTGTATTATCTGAACTAATTACCTATTTTGTATGCCTGTTTGGTTTTAAAATACTTGCACAAGTTTTCTATGTATATTATACGTTACAAGTTTTCAGTATAATTACTCTGACTTGGGACACCTATGCTACGAAGGTAAACTTAGCATTTGGTATACCAATGTGAAGACTCAGTTACCAGGGTAGGTGGTAACTGTATCTCCGATGCAACACACGTAAGCTATATTCTAGTGGAGGAGTCCACATATGATTTTGACTTTGATTAGTGGAAGGAGTCCACATATGATTTTGATTTTGATTAGTGGAAGGAGTCCACGTTTGACTTTGATTTTGATTTTGTTCCCTTTTTAGACTTTTTAGGGTGATATGATTTATGATTGTATATAATAAATTTGGTGAGTCTGTATTATTGCTCATTTTTCTGTAGTATATTGTATTGTAGTTTGACGGGGTATATCTTCCTAGAGCACGTGGACTGGAATGCTTGATGTATGATAATTTTACATAGTTATTGAAGTATTAATCAATAACATTTTGGCCCTAAGTGTATTTAATTACCCCCAAATTTATACACTTTTCATGTTTTGTGTAGGGTCAATGAGAATGCATGAAATATAGATGAAATATGATGGAAAAGGCATGAGACAGATGTTCTTAAAGTTGCAAGGTCAATGGAAGAAAGCGCGAGAAAAATCGACTCAAAAGGAGCAACGTTCGTCATCACACCCTACGATCATAGCCATGATGAGAGGGTGTGACCAGCAACCAAACTTCCAACCAAGCAGAGAAGAGTCACAATCATGACCACCTGACCATGACTAGAAATGAACAAGGCCGTGATGATGCTCACGGTCACCAATCACGGCCGTGATGCAAACTGTGACTCAATCACGATTAATGATCATGATCGTGACCAAAACCGTGAGCAATGCAAACATTTCACCAAGAAGTTAGAGGAGGCTCACGATCATGATGATGACCGTGACCACCATCATGGCCTAGTATCATGGCCGTGATGAGAGGCTGTGACACCCTGCAGAGTGGAAAAAAATGGTGACGAAGGGAAGAGAAAGCGTGGGGACCAAAGGCACAATGAAGGGCATTTTTGGACACAAATTGTTGGAGGGTTTTATGGTCACCTATGGGCTATAAATACTCCTCTCATTGGATCATTTAAGGGATTCTCCATTCAATCAAACATTCTCTTTGTCTTAGAATCAAGAACGTATTTTTAGGGTTTGAAGAACAAGGAAAAGCTTAAAAGTCTTGGGCATTCTCTTTCAAGGTGACATTGAAGAGGGGTTTTTGGCTTCCATCTTTCACCTTCCTTTTCATCCTTTTAGCTTAGTTCCAATGTTTTATTGTTATTTATTTTGTTGCTTTCTTTAATTTTAGTTATGGTAGCTTACATTTACTATTAGAACTTAGAGATGTAAACTATTAATGTATACTTGCTATTTAATGAATGAGTATTGTTTTTGTGCCTTGAAATTCCATATTTGAAGTTGGTTTTTAATGGGTATTGTGTTATTGGTCTCTATTTGAATGATTGCCCATGGATTTGATTTGATGGCCTGTTATACTTGACTATGATTATGCTTGATCACCATGATTGTAGTTTATGTAAGCCTAGTTGAAGAATCGAGAGATGAAGGCTATGTGAGGCCACAAGAATTAAACTTGTGTGGTTTAGGATAGAGATATTGGTTGCCCACAAAGAATTCGATGAAATTTTTTAATGGCTTAATTAACCTAGTTTAGCTAATTAAGGCCGAGAAGACCCTTTTAGTAAATGTAGGTATGACCTAAATGAACTTGACAGAGGTTTTAGGCTAGTTCGGTGGAGAGAATACTCAATCCCAAAACCCTACTCATTAATGTAGCAAGTAGGATTCTTTAGTTAAAATTTCAAAAGTCCTAACGCTTTATTATTAATTTTTTATCTCCTTTCATTTACAATTGCTTGCCTTTGTTAATTTTGCATTTTTAATCAAAGACCCCAAAAATATGATCATTTGCTATATTGCTTTTACTTTGTGATTTGATCACCATTAGTACTCATTCCCTTAGATTCGATAACCATTGCACTACTCCTTGGTAAAACTACAATGATCCTTGTACACTTGCAAGGCACCGATCAAGTTTTTGGCGCCGTTGCCGGGAACGACGCTACCAATTGTGATCTTTTCTTTTCTTTTTATTTAATTGTTGTTTTCCTTTGTATTTGTAAGCAGTATATGGTATTGATGCATTTTAGAAGCTTAGAAAGCGAGGAGGTCATCCCTTTGATTTAGGAAATTGAAAGATTGTGTGAGGAGAACTGGGCCAATAGAAGAAGGGAGAAAATGGCTGAAAATCGAAGGCCTCAAGATGCACATGAGGGGAAGCTAGAATGGGGAAAATTCCAGAAGACGGAATGGCTCAACCAATACTGGTTAGAATAAGCTTGAGAGATATCCAAAGGCTTGTGATTGGAGCTTCACCATCTTCTATTCGATTAAGTCCAATGGCAAAGAATTATGAGTTGAAGACCATTCACTTCAACATGCTCCCATCATTTTATGGCTTGCCATCAGAGGACTCACTCACCTTTTTGAAGGAATTCTACACCACCATTCAAACATTTCTCCTTCATGGCTTGGTAGAAGATGAATTGAGGATGAGATGCTTCCTATACACCTTAAAACATCGGGCTAAAACTTGGTTAATCAACCTTTCGGAGGGCTCTCTTGGCACTTGGGAGGAATTTTATAAAAAATTCATGATGAAGTACTATTCATCCCAAAAGATGGTGGAGTTGAGGAGCAAGATTTGCTCATTTTCTCAAATAGAGGGCGAGTCATTCCATGAAGGTTGGAAAAGATTCAAGATATTGTTGAGCCAATGCCCCCACCATCAATTCTCTTTGGCATTGCTCACACAATTCTTCTATGGCGGTCTAATCATGCATGGGCAAACTTTGGTGGACACTGCGACAGGAGGCTATTTTGGTGACAAGACGGCAGAAGAAATTTATGATATCTATGAGATCCTTGCCACCAACTCCCAACAAAAAGCAGTGAGAGGAAAAAGAGAGGGAATTCATTAGGTAAACTTTAACTATTTAGATTTGGCTTCTCAAATTGATAAATTATCTAGGAAGTTGAATATGTTGATTAGTAGAGGAGCCAATGTTAGAGAACAATGCTCCTTTGTGGAGTGATGGGGCATAATGATATGATTTGTAAGATGGCCCGAGGAACGGGTTTTGGTTGTGAAGAAGTGAATTTTGTAGGGGTATTCCTAAATGCTCAATCTAAGAATGACCTATACTCCAACACTTATAATCCTAGTTGGTAAAATCACCCTAATTTTTCTTGGAAAGACCCAAATGCCAACCCACCAAGACCTATGAGACTCCTAGGATATCAACCGAGACCACAACCACCTTTTCAATAAAACCAACCCGAACCACCACCCCAATAAATAGTCAAGATAAAAAGCCATCCTTGGAAGATTTGTTCATGCAATTTATGTCTAAAATGGAAACAAGGGATGCTAAGATTGATCAAATTATTTAATCTCAATAAACAATCATCCAAAATCTTGAAAGGCATGTGGGATAACTTGCTAAAATGTTTTAGGATAGAGAAAAAGAGAAACTACCTAGTACCTCTCAAATGAACCCTAAAGAGTGTGTGATGGCTATTACCTTGAGGAGTGAGAAAGAGCTTGAGGAGCTAAATATGGGGAGATGCCTAGCAATGACAAGGGTAATGAGCGTGTGGTGTAAGAACCCAATAATGAAAAGGAGGCCAAAGAGGATAAAACGCAAAACCAAGAGCTACCTTCCAACCAAATGAGTAAGGTCAATGCCTATGTGCCTCCTATTCCATTCCCTCAAGGAGCCCAATGTGCCTTCCATCCATTTCCTCAACAGTTGAAGGCCTGCACCCAAGCCAAAGGTTTTGAGTAGTTTTTTGAAACGTTCAAGAAGTTGGAGTTGAACATTCCCTTCATTGAGGCTATTGCACACTTGCCTCATTATGCCAAATTTTTAAAGGAGCTTGTCTCTAACAAAAAGAAGCTTGGGGAGTATTCTACCATAGCATTAACTGAAGAGTGTAGCGCGGTGTTGCAAACCAAGCTTCCTCCAAAGCTCAAGGATCTAAGGAGTTTCACTATTCCTTGCTCAATTGGAAATATGAATATCAAGAGGTCATTATGTGACTTGGGAGCCTCAGTTAACCTCATGACATCCTCCACATTCAAAAACCTTGGGATTGGAGAATTTGTGCCGACAACTGTTTCACTCCAAATTACCGACCGTACCTTTAAGCATCCTTTGAGAATTATGGAAAATGTCTTGATTAAGGTTGGTAAATTTTACTTTCCTGTTGATTTTTATGTGCTTGAAATGGATTATGCTTTACCCATTATTCTTGGTAGACCATTTTTGGGAACCAGAAAAGGGGGGGGAGCTTTAATTGATGTGAACAAAGGGAAATTGACCTTTAGGGTAGAGAGTGAGATAGAATATTTCATGTCTTTAGCGATTTAAAAATGCCGTCGCTGAATGATTATGATAATGATGCTAAATTTATTGAGTCTTTCTGCATGTTGAACACAAATCACACACAAACACCCTTAAGTGCTAAAGAGAGCAAGGGAAAGCCTAATGAAAAACAAAAGAGCGTTCGAAAGAGCAACACCAAGAGAGTAGACCTAGTGCAAATGAGAGTAATAATTTGGAAATGGGTATGGGTTTAATTGTCAAAGCCAAGAAAGAATGTGATATTTTTGTTGCTAAGGGTGAGTTCTTTGAAGGTCAACATGTTTACTATTTTCCACCAAAAAATCTCAATGTGTGGTCTGTTTTTAATTTCCAAAATTCATGCATGTGGTGCCATTGATATTTTGATGAATGATCATAAATCAATTATTGTCAATGGAAAGAGGTTGAGACCATACAAGAAATCCACCACACGGATTATTTGTCGTCCCAAATAGATCCTCATCACCATCTCAAATGACGTTAAACTACTTTTCGTCCACAATGACGTTAAACCATGTGTATCCTTTACTTTATGCATTTATCTTTCATGTTGCATTGAATAAAAGAAAGTAGGAGTGGGTTTTATGCCTTCATGCTCATATGCCCTATATCATGCCTATATACTTGTGTCTACTCACTTTTCTTGTCTTATGACTAAAGTGGAGCCATGATTTTAACAAAGAACCAAAAGCAAGCAAACCGAAAAATAGAGAAGCTTTCTTAAACTATTCTGTTTTTATTTTAAATGCATATTGTTGAAATTTGAGTTGTCCCCATGTTTATTGCTATTGTTAGTGATGATTCCGCCTTATTTTGTTGAACATTGGGGATAATGTTCAAAATAAGTGTGGGGGAGGGGTTTATTGGTTGCTTGATGCTTAATTGTTTTTATACTCTTTGTTTGTTTGTTAATTTTTCTTAAAAATGTTTGAATTTTTTTCTTGAATTGTGCTTAATTTTTTTAGAATGCATCAAATTTACAAAGGATAAGTTTGAGTTGAATTGGTTGGAGATTTGTGTAGTATTTAAGTATGCTTTTAACTTGCCTAATTGAGGATGTTTTGCTATTTGTTAATCATTTGAACCAGAACTTGGCAGTTGTAGGTGGTGAGGTTAATAGTTCATTTATCAATGACTTTAGCCTATTAGGGGTGGCATAAGAAAAGCTTTCAACTTTGTTGCTAAATAGTTATGCATGAATGCTTAAATGGTGCTAAAGGAAGAATAAGCTTGGTTTTATTAAAAAGCATAAGTGCTTATATTGAATATTTTTTAATTGTGATGATCCACTTTTGAGGGTGAACATAAACAAGGATAAGTGCATGGGATCTCAATCTCGAGGTGAAAAAGATATGTACCCTTGTTGGCAATAACAAGTGTAATCATAAGGATTCTTAATTCACTAACTTGTTTGTAGCCCCAATGATAAAGTGAAAGAAATGAAAAAAAAAGGTGATTAAAGACAAATCAAAAATTGAATGTAAATGCCAAACTTGTTCTATGATTAAAGGAAAATGTGTTTTAATCCTAGTAATTAGGGAGATAAGCCTAATAGATGCCAATAGATTAGAGGATTTGATTATTGAACTTTTGAAATCACCACTTTTCAATGCCAATGCTTGGTTTGTGTGATTAATACATAGCATAGTATCCTCTTTTGATCATGTTATTTGTATACTTGTATAGTGCAAGAATCTTTTGACTTGTTCGATTCAATTGACATCTTTACCCCGACTTTTGAAATTGGTTTGCTTGAGGACAAGAAAACAAGTAAATGTGGGGGTGTTTGCTGTATAATAATTTTACGTAGTTATTTAAGCATTAATCAATAGCATTTTGGCCCTAAATGTATTTAATTGTTCGCAAATTTATACACTTTTCGTGTTTTGTGTAGGGTCAATGAGAATGCATGCAATGTAGATGAAATGTGATGGAAAATGTATGAGAAATATGTTCTTAAAGTTGCAAGGTCAATGGAAGAAAGCACAAGAAAAATCGACTCAAAAGGAGCAACGTTCGTCGTCACGCCCTACAGTTATGGCCATGATGAGAGCGTGTGAACAGCAACCAAGCTTCTAACCAAGCAGAGATGGATCATAATCTTGACCACCTGACTGTGACCAGAAATGAACAAGGTCGTAATTATGGTCATGATCACCAATCACGGTCATGATGCAAACCATGACTCAATCACGGTCAACGATCATGACCGTGACTAAAATCGTGAGCAATGCAAACATTTCACCAAGAAGTCAAAGGAGGCTCACAGTTATGATGATGGCCATGAGCATGACCGTGACCACCATCATGGCTTAGTGTCACGGCCATGGTAGGAGGCAGTGACATCCTGCAGAGTGGAAAAAAATGGTGATGAGGAAAGAGAAAGCATGGGGACCGAAGGCATAATCAATGGCATTTTTGGACAAAAATTGTTGGAGGGTTTTATGGTCACATGTGGGCTATAAATACTCATGTCCTTGGCTCATTTAAGGGATTCTCCATTCAATCAATCATTCTCTTTGTCTTAGAATCAAGAACGTATTTTTAGGGTTTGAAGAACTAAGGAAAGCTTGAAGGTCCTGGGCATTCTCTTTCAAAATGGCATTGAAGAGGGGTACTTGGCTTCCATATTTCACCTTTCTCTTCATCCTTTTAGCTTAGTTTCAATGTTGTATTGTTATTTCTTTTGTTGCTTTTCTTTAATTTTAGTTATGATAGCTAGATTTATTGTTAGGACTTATGTTATTGGTCTTCATTTGAATAATTACCCATGAATTTGATTTAATGGCTTGTTATGCTTGATTATAATTATGCTTGATCACCATAGCTATAGTTTAGGTAAGCCTAGTTGAAGAATTGAGAGATGAAGGCTATGTGATACCATAAGAATTAAACTTGTGTGGTTTAGGATAGAGATATTGCTTGCCCATAAGGTATTCAATGAAATTCCTTAATGGTTTAATTAATCTAGTTTAGCTAATTGAGATCGAGATGACCCTTTTAGTAAATGTAAGTATGGCCTAAATGGACTTGAGAGAGGCTTTAGACTACCTCGGTGGAGAGAACACTCAATCCTAAAACCCCATTCCTTAATGTAGCAAGTAGGATTCTTTAGTTGAAATCTCAAACGTCCTAACGCTTTATTATTAATTGTTTATCTCCTTTCATTTTCAATTGCTTGCCTTTGTTAATTTTGCATTTTTAATCAAAAACCCCAAAAATATGATAATGTGTTCTATTGCTTTTACTTTACGATTTGATCACCATTAATACCCGTTCCCTTAGATTCGAACCTTTAGAATACTCCTTGGTAAAACTACAATGATCATTGTATAATTTCAAGGCATCGATCAATGCTCGCAGATGTACTTAGATCAGTTCTGTCTATTACAGCTTTAAGACCTTTAGAGTGGATATAGTACTATTTTGAGTCTCTAAGGCTGTCAGCTGTTAGCCTTTTGGAGTCGTGTACAGTTTAGGATCATAAGGCTATTACCTTCCTTTTGATCTGATCTTGTCAGCGCAAGTTTTAATATAATACGGGTGTATGATCAGTGATTATCAAACCTATTTTGTTCTGCATGAGATGATAAGATAGGAATATATTGAATTCTGTGTGATTCTATATGTATGCATGAAGCATGCTTACTTTGTCTTCTAATATATTAATAATTCTGTCTGATTGTATGTTGTTTGATATCTGTGCGAACATTTTTGAAATGACTTTCTGAACTACCATTTGTATGTATATGAGTGTTTACTATTAGTACATAATTATATACGTGCATGTGGTATTTTCTGAAAACGTTTTCAAAACGGTTTATGTGATGTCTTGGAGGCCATTTGAAGTGTCGTTTCCTCACTGAGTTTACTGTGCCCCTTCCCCAAACATTTTTCAGGTGATTTGATTGATAGCAACCCCTTCGGCAATAGGCATTTAGTGAAGTATCTTGAAATTGCAGCAAGTGTCCTTTTGTTCAAGTCCAGTTATCTGGTTTGTTAGTTGCTTCACACCGGGATACTTGTGAGTATATGGTTTTGCATGCATATTTTGAAATCTTAGAATGAATTCTTATTTAGAAAAAAAATTATTGTTATTATTATTATTATTATTATTATTATTATTATTATAAAAACTTATGTTTTAAAGAACTTGAATTTTTACTTACTTATTAAATTTTTAAAACGGTTTTAGATTTGTTTATAATAAATTTGGGTATGAGTTCTATTCTTCGAGGTTTATGCAAGATGGGTTGAGTTCTCTTAAACAGTTCGTCTCATACGCCGATAATGGTCGAAAAACGGGTTATGATACATATAAATCCAGAAATTAAACTTAACAAAATATTCTACACTTTTTGTTTTAATTTAATGGATACGTGGCACGTGTCCAAGTGCCAAGTGCGATCATTATACCAATTATACATTTATATATATAATTGAATTTATAAGCATGTTTAAAGCCAAATTGGTTTGTCTCTACTTTTCCCTCCAATATTCAAATCAATTGAATAAGAATCTCTCATATTATAAAGTACAATTTTTTTTACTTAAACAATGTGGGATAAATTTTCTTCACTTTATTAATACATCTAATATACAAGATATATACAACAACAGTTTGAAAGCCTAGTAGGTGAACTAGATTCGAAAGTCCAATTAGATCTTCAGAATGATGTTTCATTTTCAATTAGTTAATAACATCTAACCTCATACAAAGACGACCTATATAAATTAGTAGCCTTAAAAGGCATTGACGTGGTATTGAAATCTATTGATTCGTGTACAAATACTAAGAAATAGTCTTTTAAATTCGTTGATTTACACAAAGAATATCGAATCTAGGCAAGAAACTGAGGGCAAAAGCTTAGAGCAATATTCATTCAACAAAAAACTGAGAAAACACATATGTCAGACGGCCTACATAAGAAACCCTCGAAATTACCATAACTGGCAAAAAGTCTAAAATGCTCGTAAACAGAAAATAGATGAAAAATAAAGAAAAATTCCATAAAAGGCACTAAGAATAGAGACTTCCATCAAAAGTTATACCAGTTCAAAAACTTTTCAAAAATAAAAAAACGTGTTTTTCGAGGCCTAAACGATGGAATTCGGCCGAAATTCGATGTAGGTCTTGAATATTGTTTCTTGGCCCATTTCTTATTAAACCATTGTCCATGAAGCACAAAAATTCAACCGTCAACAAGTTCCCAAAATTACAAAAGCTCCATTTTGCCGACTTGTCTAACTTTCCAAGAATGCATCTGCCATGTCTTCCTAAACCAGTGGCGAATCTAGGAATTTAGTTAAACAGATGTCAGATCTGCTTAACCAGATTTATATATATAATACTACAACTCTGTCTCTCGGTTAAAAATTTCCCCATAAACTAGATCAATAAACAAAATAATAACAAAATTAAATCCACCCAAATCATGCAAACCTAGTAATTAAAAGTATCTAACTAATTCAAATCCATGCAAACAAAATTTAAATCCATTCAATCACAAATTTAACAATCTACCTAATTTAAATTACAATTTCAGCTTTCAATTATTTAGCAACTCTAACCCTAAATAAAATTAAAACTAATTTTTCTAAAAAATAGGGACAATTGGGTCAGCTTACCAGGGACGTTGCTGCATGATAGTATGGATAGGAGTGGGAGTGCATCAAAGAGAAAGAGAAAAAGAAGAGTGGGAGTGAGTGAGTGGTTGTTGTGCCTCGAAATGGAAATAGGGGGAGGGGGCTTGTGTGTTTTGTTTAATGAGATTTCCCCTTGTCTATTAATTTTTAATTTTTTTAAGCCATAGGATGATTTGCCTTGTGGCTTAAAAAAAAGGAAGTCTAGACGTCGTCGTTTCAAGAGGACTTAGAAGGCTGGAACTCGTCTCCTCCACCAAGCTTCATCAATGGTGGAAAAAACCCCAGACTCAATCCCAGCAGCAGGTGCTGTCTTAGTGGCAAAGCCCTACTGGAGGATGGATCCCATGTCCCTCTTTTGACGATAGCAGGGGGCCAGGCCCCTATTGGTCCCTTTGTTGGTCCGCCACTGTCCTAAACCAATGATAGTTTCCTTATATCAACCTGGTTTACACAATTTAATCTTCAAAAGCATTGGAACTCATTTTTCTCCCATCAAAACAAAACAATCAAGCTCATTATAAAAAATATGGATTTCTGACTTTTATGCCAATTTCTATTACTTTGTTTCTTTCACTATTCTTATTCCTCTAATGTCACTCTTTTTTTTTTTACCAAACCCAAACTTTTTCAGCCAAATCTTCCACCAACCAAGATGCGGATCCTTGTCATAGGTGAAAGCCTTGAGTTCCTCTCAATGGAAAGGAAAGGCCATCCTGAAAAGTTTATAAATGACAAAATTGCAAAATAGTCCTCACAAGTTTTCAAGACTTCAACTTTTGGCCAACCTATAACAATACTGTAGTGCATCACGGAACAAATCTTTGTTCTGCAATGAGAACAAGCTTGTTGTTGCTTGGTGGCCGGATTTAGTCATCAAGCACTTATCTTCCTCTGCACAAAACTTCTCAAGTGAAAGATTTAGAAAGAAAAAAGGGGGGCAAATTCCCTGGCAGTCCTAGTTGTTCACGGTATTTTCTTGCTCGGTTCTCGCTATTTCAAAATTAGCCGCTTCGTTCTTTGAACTTTAAAACCATAAGTCAAACTTAACAGAAGCATAAAAAGACTAATTTGCCCTATAATTTTAAATCAATTTACTACATAAATTGAAACATAATGAACCACTTAAATAACCAATCCCTAACCATTAAATAAATCACCTTAAACAAGATTTCATCCAACTCAAAACTACTAACCTAGTAACTCAAAACCAAAACAAACATAACCTCAATCTCAAAAACCAAAACAAACCCAACTCTAGACTAAAAACCAACACAACCTAACCCAACCCAATCTCTTTTGTCAAAACAACACATTCTCTCTAACCCATCCCTTTCCCACTATTCTTTCCTCGCTCATAAACTTGAAACCCACCTCCACCATCGTTCTCGATCTCCTATCACCACCACCGTCCTCGTCGCCGTGGGCGCTAGGTTCTCTCTAGTTGCTGCTCACTCTTCTCTCTTCCACCTTCATTCTCTGCTCAGTCTACCATTGTCGTGGTCTGAAGGGTTTCTTTTGCTGGAGTTTGAGAGAAATATTGTTTTGTGGGAGGCGACGATGATGGGTTTTGTTACAAGTTTTTGGGCTTCTGAACCACAACGTCCGAAAACTTGAGATCTGCGTCTCTCTGTTCAAGGTCTGTTACTCGAGATTCTGTGTCTTTTATGCAATTTTATTTCGGTGATGGAAATAGTTTCAGATTTGCATTTGAAGTTGAAGAGGAGTGTTGTAAATTTTGGTTTCAAATTGACGAAAGAGGACTCTAGGTCTCCTTTTCAATTTTTTTTGTTAGCCTTTTATCTAATTTTTCATTTATGTTGATTTTGTTCGAAATGCTTGAGAGATGAGGAAATTTTGGGTTTTAGCATTCTAGGTTGATTAATTGGGTTTAAAAAATCTGAATTCTGACGAATATGAACAATGACAGCAAAATCTTAGAGATGAGGTTGGTTTTGTTATTCAATTTTAGTATTTTGAAGTGGTGGTGATGAAAGAGATCGGATGAAGAGGGTAAAATGATCCTTAAAATTTACATAATAATGAGACTATGTGACACATCAGCAAATATGATGTGTCACGTTAAAAAAATAGAGTTAAGAGCGAGAGAGCAAAAGTAGCAATGACGTTTCGAGAGAATACATTAAACCTCAGGAACCACTAGGGAATTTGCCCTAAAAAAATGAGGAAGTTGTTGCCAGGTTTTCTGAAACCTGAAGCCCTACAAAGTTACATTGGCATGTGGATGTAACTGCACAACGACATTAAAAATCCTGTTGGGAAGGTAAAAACAAGTCGCCGCGTTACCTGTTGATAATATGTACACTTTCTTGGTTGCAAGTGACGTGTTTATGAGCATTGAAGGACCTCACCATGTTGCTAAAATGATCAAGCCTTTCAATGCTCTGGTTTCTGGGACCTTCACCATGCCCATAAATCTCCCCAGAACGGCTTTTAATCGAGCAATAAAGGCATCGAAGTTGATACAGAAGGACTTGCTGTCAGTGATCAAGCAAAGAAATATAGATCTTTCTGAGCATAAAGCCTCACATAAGCAAGATATATTGTCACACGTGTTGTTAACAGCTGATGAGGATGACAAGTACGTGGAGGAGAAGGAAATGGCTAATAAAATCCTTGCTCATTAATTGGTGGTCATGACGTAGGAGAAGGGCTGGAAAAGAGATAGTGGATTATGAAGAAGAATGTGATGGGGAAGAAGATGATTGAGTCATACAGTTGTTGGCTCTGATACCAACTAAATTAAGAGAAAAGTCTGCGATAATATGATGAACGTGAATAGCATTACTTGAGTAATTACAGATGATACATGGGTTAATATATTCACAGAATCACAGTTACAAGATAAAGCAATGTGCCGAAATATAGCAGAGAAATAGCGGGAGTAGCTGCAACAATATTTAACCGCTAATAAGACAGAATGGTTAATACTCTAATTTCTCAAAATGATTGTTGATTCTTAATAAATGAAAAAATAATCTAAAAGATGGACAGGTCCATTTAAATAAAAATGCAGCACCTCCGAAACAGTAGCAGAATCAGATATATTAACAGAAAACTATACGATTCAACAACAGTACCAGTCAAAAGCGATCGCTAAAACTACTCAGAGAGCCTTTGAATAACTGAACATACAATTCTTGTTGAAGACTCCCATGATTTACTGTAACAAAATGTACAAATTTTCATTAGCTGTCGTAATTTTAACTGCTTTTGACAATTAATTAACTGATCTAGTTCAGTTAAAAACCGTGTTAGTCAATACCAAATAATTACTATAAACAAATACGATACTTAGATTTTTAAAAGTTAATTTTTATTTTTATCAAACGGTTTGTAGTCAACTTTCTTCATCACATTCTTGAAATAATTATGTTCATCCATTCCACACCAGAATGTATATTCCGGAAACCGCAAACTTGCAGATTTTCCAATGGACAAGAAAATTCAATGAAGTTTACAGTTTAGTTAATGTGCTATAGAGAGTTCTGGAGAGAGATTATTTATGTTTCTTCTTGAGGGAAGTCTTCATCGCATTTAAGAATTTATCAATATTTGTTAGAATTTTAGAGATATAACATTGATGATAATAATTAAGCTAATTAAAGAAACAAAAGTACAGAATAAAAACTTGACTGTGTGGGCTAAATTTCTGCTTATATTATTTCACTTTCACATGTGCCTTTATATAGGCATGGAATATAACTAAAAATCAGAGATTAACTCCACATATTTAGTAATCGTAACAATAGATGACATAGGAAAATAAGCCTAAAAATCTGCAATTTAACTAACTAATGACTAAGACTGTAGACTAAGTCCACAACTTTGAATCAATTCTCCAACAATATTCTTGCAGCACAGTGCCATGGCGTCAGATCTCTTGCAACATTTAAAAAAGGGAAAATGGAAAAACAATTAACTCTAAATTTAAGTAAAAAAAGGAAAACCCAGAAAAGAATTGCTTGCACTTTGTTAAACGGGCAAAAATTTAAATTAAAAAAAGTGTGCAACTATTGCTGCTGTTGATAGTAAATAGACCCATGCCATGTCCAGATACTGTTTATCCAGAATTACATTGACCACACACGTCTGCATATCCACACGAAATTAAGGTTAAATTTATGGATCAAATAGTTATCCCAATCATATATCTGTGATCAAATTCTATAAAGCAGAAAACCTTTGAATGTGGGAAAGGAAGCTCATGATAAGACCACCTTGCATCAATGACTATATGTGGAATGCAAGCGATCTTTTCCCAGTCTTCCCCTCCCTCTCTTCCTCCCTCTTCAGCCGCTGCTCCAACAGAGGAAACCTACTTATGTGCAGAGAGGCCAAGAAGCTAGGCAGACCCTCCGGAGGTATCAACCCTGCTAGAGATATCAAGTGTTGAAACCCCTTGTATTCGAGCTTTTCCAAATCAGAGAACCCGTACATCCTCAGAGCACTAGAGTATCTGGCGACAGCCCTTCGGCAGGAAATGACACCACACCCTCGCATTCACCTGAGATTTTAAGGTAACTGAGAGAGTTAAGCCCATGGAGAACCCAATCTAAAAGCTGTGCTCAAATCTGTTACAGCCAGAGATCGAAAGATTTGTTATACTTGAATGCTTTCAATTTTCCAGGTATAAGGATACCATGTTTGAGTACAGTTGATTTACAATCCAATTTGGTAATCTTACATCCCCATAAAACTCGATAAGCTCCTTCAAGCTTTTATGTGATTGGGGCTTCTCAAGCACCTCATATTCCTTCCTTGGATCATCCATGTCTGAGGTCCACGACAATTTTGTTGGGAAGCTATTCTACCGACACCCACAGATGAAATACTTCCCACTTTATGCAAAAAACAAATAGACAATAAATTGAACACAAAAAAGCCAATCAATCATACCACGAAATACAAGAAATTTTTACATGAAAACCTTTGGGTGTGAAAAGAAAAACCACGGCTCGCATCTACTGATAAACTTTCACTATATCAATCTAATATGTTTTAAGACCAAGTTAAAGATCAATAACAATAGTTCTTCACCTCACAGAAGAAAAACTATTTAAAAACAATTAAGAAAGTAGATAAAGATAACTGCAGTTATTGACAGAAACAATCACTGAAGATGACTTTCAACAATCTGTATTTGTCATCTTGTAGTGCTTGATGTCAGATACAATATAATAAAACTTAGTAGCTATCGGACTTGAATTCACCTTCCAATTGAACCATCCACTCACTCTCACAATTGAAAAACTCCAATTTCTGCTCTGCCTATGTTGCTTTCACGCCGCCACATTCACTCTTTAAAACCTTCACTTTCTTTTCTTTGCTATATCTATCAACGGAAAAAACAAATTTGGACCTGGGCTTTCCTTTTTATTTTGTTTTATTTTAAGTTGGTGGTCCCATCTTGCTACGTGTGTAGGACCACCCAACAAATTTCCCCCTTAGGTCCATGTGGGAAGATGCGTCACACTCGTTACATCTTTGCAGGTATTATGTTTCTCTATAGGTAAGGCTTTTGTCATCATATTTGAACCATTGTAGCTCCATAAGTAAGTTATTTGTCATCATATTTGAATTGTTCTCCTCGGTATGGATTTTCTCTAACTCAAATTGTTTCATCTCTGGTGCATTCCAAATCTAATGATTCTGCATATCAATATGTTTGGATCTAGAATGAAAGATTGGGTTCTTACTGAGATGGATTGCACTTTGACTGTCACAGTACAATACATACTGTCACGACCCATTCCCGGGACCGCGACCGGCGTACGAAATGAACCGTCTATGGGAGCCCGGCTCATCCCGCATAAGCCTCAAAGTACAGAACTTATACCCAAACCTCATATTTAAATAAATATGAATAACAAATAAAAATATAATCTTTGTTTATTAAAAACAAATCATACATAGT
>CAODLS010893563.1:0-14965 GCA_948243855.1 Flueggea neowawraea | reverse complement strand
GTACGTGTGGCTTTTATGCCTTCAAGTGATTCAAGACTTCAATTTTCCCGCTTTAATTTCGATCATTTTTCACTTACTTTTGATACCTCTCACGTACGTGACATTCTCTGATGTACGTGAACATTGTCTAACATACGTGATGATCACTTCTTCCAACTTCCAGTAGCTTCTGTTTCAAGTCACGGTCAAACTCACGTACTTTAGACTACATTGACGTACGTGACATGTATAGATGTATGTGACTTTGGAGACACGTACGTGAATCTTCCTCGGTTCAAATTCTGTAGTTTGTTCATCATCAAAACTTAGAGAAATCTCAATGTTGACCACCCTTGGTTCAACAAATACTACTTTGACTAGATCAGATCAAAATAAACTAGCAACTTCAAGAGTCCAAACAAAACCCGACTCAGGAGGCTAACCGCTGACAGTCGTAGGGGCTCAAAAATAGTGCTTTGTCCACCTTAAGGGTCTCAAGGTTGTAATAGATAGAATAGATCTAAGTACATCCGTGAGCATTGTAGTACACGTGCTCCAGTAAGATATACATTGTCATACTACAATATATTAATATACTAAGAGAATATGAGCAACAACACAGACTCACCAAATCTGTTAAAAACCATAACATCCCCTGATAAGGGACTAAAACAGAATCAAAATCAAACGTGGACTCCTGTCACTGATCAAATCAAATCAAATCGTACGTGGACTTCACCACTAATCCAAATCAGATTATATGTGGACTCTGCCATAGATCAAAATCAAACCATACATAGACTCAACCACTATAAACATACAGTCACGTGTGTTAACTAAACACACGGGTTACCACCTACTCTGGTAACTGAGTGCTACCACCTATCCTGGTAACTGAGTATAAACGTGCGTGCGATGAGCTACACACTGTTACCACCTGCCCTGGTAACTGAGTATAAACATTGGTATACCAAAGACTACATTCACCTTGTAGCATAGGTGTCCTGAGTCAGAATATTTATATCAAAAATTTATGCAATATTGTAAAACCAAAAGGTATTCAAAATAAGTATTTATTTTAAAAAAATATAATTATCTCCCAACGGAACTTTTGTACAGAAAAAACACTCAGAAATCCAATGAAATACTTAGTCAAATATTTCAAAATCCTCAACCAAAGTACCTTTTTCAAAGGTTATAACAAATACAAAAACATAATATTTATTTCAAGAATCATGCTCACAATAATTTCCAAACTGATTTTTCAACCAAGGTTTTCACGTAATCCAGATTTTAGGATTTACTAATTCTTTAGTTATACCGATTTACAAGCAAAGATCCAAACACATAAAAAAATATAGATTTAGAAGACACATCTTATGTGTCTGAAGCTGACATCCACTTACTTGGATATCCAAGTTGAATAGCCTGGTCACGCTCCACCGGTGGTTGGCTAACCTCGCTGACTAAAATGCGAAACTAAAACAATTTCAAAAGCAAGATTAAAGGTATGATGTTGGTACTATGGTGGTACCAAAATGCACGTAATGCAAATGCTGACTCAAAACCCTGAAAACCCATTTCGATCAAGTATCTAACACTCTCGACTAAAAAATCAAATTCTACGAAAAATTATGTTTCAATCCTTGACTTTTACAAAATTACACTCTAGTTTCTAAGACCTTAGAAATTAATAATTAGTCCCTAAACTTTTAGAATTTATAAATAAATCCTCCAAATAGCTCAAATTACAAACAAATCCTTTAATTTATCAAAATTACAAAACTAACAACAAATTTTCTCAAAATTTACAAATCTATAATATATTTTTTATAAAATTACAAATCTGGCCATCTATGTAAAATATCAATTTCAGTCCCTCATATTATTCAGAATAAATGGTAAATTACACCTTAGTTCTCGCGATAGAAAAATTATATTAAAAAATGTCCCAATTATCGAACCGAGCAGAACCCGATGTTTGCAATCGCTCCAACTAACTCGAATCAGTTCCAAAAACTTGAATTTAGCATCGATTTCATTCAAATCCATAGCAAATCGTCCAATTTGTCTTTTCAAAATTCAGATTCAAGAAACCCATTTCAACAAGCACACCAATCTCCAAAATCAAGCCAACTCTACACATATCCCACCTCAACCCATTAATATCTAACAGAATTCGACTCCCATCTCATCAAATTGAGCTAAATTCAAACCCTCAAACCAATTTCGGTCTCTAACAAATATCCAAAATTTCAAGCAAAAATGAACGGAATAATGTGTTAAACAACAATTTCTTACCTCAATAATTCAAAGAGAAATGTTGGGAAGCAACAGAAATTCAGAAGAGATGGATTTAAAGTGAAGATATGTGAAGAAGAATGAGAGAGACCGAAGAGAGTTGGGACGAGTTTTAAAATACAAGGAAGCAAAAAAAACACGTCTGTATTGTTTAATTAACAAGAAGACAAAACGAACTGTTTTTGGTTTTTGACGATTTTGACTTTTTTGTTTTCAAAATCAAACGGCAACACTTCAATATAACTCTTTCTTTTCTTTTTTTTTCTCCTTCTTTTCTTTCTTCTTTTTTTTTTCTTCTTTCAATTTCCACTTAAATTAACAACTTTAATCACTTAAAATTCATTAATCACCTAAATAACATCTAAAATTCAAAATTAACCCTTAGAACATTAAAAATAAAATTTTGAAATTTAACTGAAAAATTACTGGAATAATTAATCAAAATTAAAAAAAATATTACATTAATGGAACAAATTGAAAAATAATAATATTAATTAATAAAATTCAAAACACTTAATAATATAAAAATTTATAAAACAAATAAAATACATCACTTTGATTACGAAATTAATATAAATTTATTTAACGAAATTTTACCAGAAAATTTAGTTGGATAAAAATACAAGTTATTACAACCATATATTAAAAAATAAAAAAAATTCAGTGGCCATTCAGAACTGATGCACTACACAATCAGTTAACGTGAAATTGACCAATAGCAATAAATCAAGGGATCGATGCCCAAAACTGCTCTAAGCTCTTGGTAAAATCCTTCTTTCTGCGAAGTATCACAGAGCTGTGCGTAGCATTGGGAATTATTTTTAGTTCTGCATAAGGAATTTTGCTTTGAATGCCACGGCTGCATTCCAATGGCACAGTTTGGTCAGAGTCGCCATGGATAATGCAGATCTTCACTTTGGAATTGTTCAATGTTTCCAAGTAGTCATCCATGAATTTTGCTCCTCCACATATCACATTATGCATATTATGCCACCCTGAATGATGTGTGTGCTTTGTTATGTCCTTTATCCAAAATGGAAGATTCCTGCCCAATTAATTTACCAGAAAACCTCATCACTACAAACATTAATTTTTCGATGCTATCAACATGGAATTAAAAAAAAATAAAGCTTAATTTACATAAAATAATTCCTGAGATACTAACGATTCTAGCTTTAATTAGGTTCTTCAATTTATTATTGTTCATTATTAATACGTAATTCTCGAACCATTATTTTTCTATATCTTTGGTCCCAAAAGTGTGATTATTTTAGGGACTTAAAGTTAGAATAGTCAATGGTTCAAGGACTTAAGACAAACAAAAATAATTATTTGAAGACTATTAGTGAATGATAATTAGTTGAAGAATTTCAGGTCAAAATCGTTAAAGGACTATCTAAGATGTGCAATGCCAACAACTAATGCAAAAGGGTAATTAAGTAATGGGAGAAATACTTAATTAATATCCATTATTGTTAAAAAAAGTAACATTTCCACCACATAGCATAATTGTGTTTTTTTTATGCATACAAAGGGCACGTAAAAACACATGAATTTTAATGTAAAAAAATTCGAAAAAGAAATAGAAAGTGAATTGTTCAGACAAATATTAAATAGTGCAGAATTCGAAATTTAGCTTATGTCACCTTGTTCTAAAGATTAGCTTCAAAAACATCTCCCATGCACGGTGGTGTCGACAAATGAAGAAGCAAAGAGATCTTCCGACGTGCTCATACCAAGACATGATGCAAGAATGAAATGCTGATGGTGGCCACAATCTCTTCCCCGCAAGTTTCTTTAGCACATCCAAACCTTTTGTGTTGGGAAGTAAGGCTACATGATGTGCCCAAACCCCCGGAATCAATATAAAAAAATTATTGATTTCTTGAATTAATGTAATTTCTTGAATATTTAATTGAATGCCTAATCACCCATTTTCTTAATGGCTCAAGATCCTTGATGTTAGCACTTAGAACTTAGTCACATGTGTTATGACATTTTTTTTGTCACTAAATTTTATTTGTTCTCATAAAAAATTAAATTTGTGATCTCATAATAGTGAAGTTAGGTCTAGTATTAATGTGTTATGACATTAATAAGATGTAAAACATGTTAATCACTTACTGGTGCAACAAGGGTGATTGACTTAATGGACCTTGAGCACTTGGCAGCTAGGGCTAATGCAACTAAGCAACCCATGGAGTGAGCAACCAAATGGAATGATTTCAACTCATATGGATCAATAACTGATTTTCGTATCATTTCCAGATGCTCTCTTAATGCATATAAACTCTCCATTGGCTTTGGACTTCTCCCAAATCCCAACAGGTCAAATGCAATCAATCTGTAATTTTGCTTTGCTGGTTCAGACAAATTTCGGAACACTGATTCCTTCCAAAATGAAGATGAGCACATGAATCCATGTATGAAAATTACAGTCTCACTTGGCTTTGCATTGCTTTGCTCGGTTCCTGCCAAAAAATTCGAGAAAATTAAGAATAAAGGGTTAAAGAAAACAAAATTGTTAGTTTGAGGTTTAATATGACAATGTACCATTAGCGGTATTAAAAAATGAAAAAATAAAAATAATCTGCAACTGAAAAACAGATCTAATTTTTTTATATTTTTATAAATCTTCCAATGTAAAAAAAAAAATCGTAAATATAACGAAGACAATATACCAATACTCTTGATTAAATAACACTTGTTGAAAGTTGCGAGGTTAAATATCGAGTTATAATTAACCGTAAAAACCAATGTAAAAATAAATAGGTTTTTATTTTTTTAACTTAAATTGAGCAAATTTTTACAATTGAGAGTTTGAGACATAATAAACAAATAGCAAAACATTTTCAGTCACAGAGAAAAAGGAAATTGTGAAATTCCAATTCCAAACTTACCTCTTCCAGGCTCTTCATCAACAACATGAAGTTTGTGATCATCTCCATTTCTCATCCAGGAAAGACACGACTCACATCCACAGTCAGACCACCTCCTATTCACCACCTTACCATTACCATCACCATTACATTCTCCTTTCTCGCTATCCTCCTTTACTTTTTTTGAAAATCCCATTTTTTCTCTGAAAATTTTTTTCCTACCATACAAAGAATCTGAAAGATCACTCTCCATACCATCATTACCGCCATCCACATCCATCCCATTTTGCTCTTTCTTTTTCTCACAGTAGCATGCAGCGGCTTGCCCTTCAAGAAACTCATCCAAATATCTAAATGCTACACATAGAGCTGCATCAATAAAATCAAGAGAAAAGAAGACCACGGAAGTCGTTGCAGATAATAGGTTTGAGCCAAATTTCGAAGCAAGAGACATGATGGGGTGGCTACAAATTAATGTACACAAAATAAGAATGACGGGTCTAACTCTAATATATCGGCATGTGTCAGGAGATAGAAATTAGGGGAATATATATGCATTTAAAGTCAACTAGTGCAATCTAACGTGCTAGTACCTCCAACACTAAGAGCTTGAAAGTTTAACTTTGGTAAAAGCCAATGTCTTTTTTAAAAAATGTCAACTAGTGCAATTAAAGCATCTCCAGCGTTTCTTTTAATATACTATACTCTTCATTACAAAAAATCATTTCATAAAAATATAGCTCCAGCCCACTATTTATAATCTAAAAATAAAATATGAAGTTATTTTCATTAGCTACTTGCAAAAAGCCATATACACTCTTTATATTATTTGTCATTAATAATAATTTAGCTCTATATATTGGTTGGGAATATAATAAACAAAAAGGAATGAAAAATAATTAAAAATTGATCTTGTTATGGGAACTAACAAAATAACCATTAAATTTTAAAGAGTTACATTGGAGAACAGTTTTTCTGTCACTCTTTATAATTAAATATACTCTCCATTTATACTATAATTATACTTTAAAATAAAGAGCATCATTGGAGATGCAGGATGCAGTTCTCCCTAAATTTCTCCAAGGTCTAACAAGTAGTATTAGAGCCAATGGTTCGACTGGAATATAGATAAGAACGAGTATAATGCAGTGGTGGTCTTAAAGGGGTGCGACAATGTGGTGAAGAGGTATATTAACTGGTGCATTCCAGATCTAGTGTGAGTGATTGAGAAATCTCGTAGATGGAAGGGTAGAATCATGGGAGGAGCTCTTTGTGACACCGTGCTATCAGTGAAGAGCTATGTTAATCGGTAAAGCCCTTGTGTAGTGTAAGTGCAACCACCTCGTAAAAGAGAGGCCTATGAAAAATTTCACAGTACTTGGAAATGATATCTGCGGTAGGGGGAGCAAGCCTGAGCAGTGATCTCGATGTGCAAGAAATTCATACTTGAGGGGAAATTGTTAAGAAAGTTAGTATGAATGGGGAAATCCCAAATCACACTTGAGGGCAAATTGTTAGGAAAGTAAGTATGAATGGAGAAATCCCAAATCGGGGAGAGTTATGATGTGTATGGAATGCATATAAGTGACAAGGATACATAATTTGATGTCTTAAAGTTTTGGATAAAAATATGGTGTCAGATCTATTTATATATTTTCTAACTAGATCCACGTGTGTTGATGCAATTCTCTCCAAAGCTTCCAAGGTCCAATAAGGTCATATGGACTAGGCTAGTCTTTTAACTAGGCTTAGTGTGTCTCTAGTCCAAGTTGCATGATCAAAAACTCTTTATTCCTATCTTCAAGATTTCCGAAAATAAGAGTATAGAGACCTTTGAAATTCTTCTTTGTATAAAAAATGTGTGTTTGTAATCTAAGATCTCTAAAAGTTTCACTTTGCCGGAATATCGAAGTGGTAAGGGTCTTCACTCTCAATTTTGTGACTCCAAGGATTATTCTTAGAACGAAAATTGTTTTTGGAGGATAAAATTGTAATTTTGTGGGTTGGATTTTGTACAACGGGACACTTCTTCTCCACTGAGGAGTCTTGTTTGTAGAATTGATGATAACTGATATCGTGTAAGATTTAACTCTTTCGGAGTTCCTAATTAATGAAAAGCAATGCAAATAAAATGACTTCAGTACTAAAAAATAAAAATAACCACAAATAAAAGGAATTGAAGTGAAATAATTTTGGGAGAAGCACACAAATATTCAACTAAAAAATAAAAAAATTATAGAAATACGATCTAAAATGAGTACACATTTGAAACACACGCTAAAAATATTAACACAAATACAACAATATAAAAAGGCAAAAAAGGCACCATAACAACATATTCGATTTCCAAATCAAACTCAACACAATCTCTCTCAAATTTCAAAAATCAAAAATCAGTGTGATCTCATCAAAGATAACAAAAATCACATTAGAATCCTAATGCAAATCAAAAACCTTTTAGAATAAGCAAATCGCCTTCCAAATACAAGTCGAGATCTCACTGGTAATATAGCATTTGAATACTCTACCAAACAAGTACGCGGATTTCATATCTCAAAAACTAATATGAAAACTGTTTAAACAACAATGATCTAACAATACATCCAAACAGCTATCATAAAGGAGGACTTCGCCAAAGATTGATTCGTGAAGATAGATATATCCAAGCAACAACAGGTGCGACATCATAACTAATACTAATGAGTACGATCACAAACGAGATTACAAAACGTTACAATCTATCTTACACCACAAAAAAGCACACATACTTGTTGATTTATTTGATATCAAAGAATTTATGCAGAAGTTGTTTTTTACGCCATTCAAATTGTAAGAAAACTAGTGCAAAATGAGAACAACACGAGCACACAATGAGTACATCCTTAATTATAAGGTTAAACACCAACTGTGCACAACATTAACATTTCAAAAATTAGTACAAATTGAGCATAAGTTGAGTACAAAACCATATGGTACAATATCTTACATAACAAAATGAGTACAAATCGAGGAAAACCAACACAGGGGCTATATCAGAAGAGTTCCCAATTATTAAATGAGTACAAATTGAGTGAAAATTAGTACATTCCCTATTAGCTAATATTACTACATTTCAGGGAAACATTTGAAAATGGATGAAATAACGACAATACTACAACACGACATGAATTGGGACACTAATGGAAATTTTAAGAACTTCACTGTCAGAGGAATGCAGATGTGGAGCTCTTGTGACTATGCCACCTTTTGTAAATCAATCTACCACCAGTTGGGTATAAACATTGAGAACACCACAATCAGTATCAAGTACCAAGTGGACAAAAATTGTCATGCTTCCAAACTGATGACGACTTGAGCCTTTCATTCTACATTGGATTGAAAAAAAATGAGAACAACTTCAAAAAATACCCTTTTTCCATCATAATAGTGGAAAACTAGGGCCTCACGGTAGTTGATGATGATGAAATCACCCTACTTCCAATGGATTTACTCATCTCAGATGAAAATGAGTACACGACAGACCTGGTGTGCCAACCAATCAATGAAGCATACAGAATCACTGAATCAAACGCACAAGATATGTTCGAATTCACATCAAGTGTCGCAAGAGATATCATTGACAATATGGAAACTAATTCAGATGAGGAAGCTGATGAAAACAGTGAGACTGAAGCTACATTTAACATTTATAATGCCCATCAAATTCAGATAAAAGAGGGGCAAATATTCATAGATAAAGAGACAACAAAAGCAACAATCAAATACTATGCCTTGACTAGTCACTTTTAGTACAAAATGGACATATCATGCAACAGATTCTACTGCATCAATTTTATTGACAAGAGCTACAAATGGCATCTCAAAACTTCATCCATGTACAAAACGAAAACATTCAAAGTAAGGAAATTCAACAATGTACACATTTGTTCAGTCCAGACCAGATTCAATAGCAATAGGCAAGCCACTTCCACCTTCATTGGTAAAATAATTAAAAAAAATTACGTTAATATGAAGACAACTTATGGCCTGAGGCATATATAAGATGATTTCAAAAAAACATTTGGAATAAAAATCAACTATGTCACAACATGGAGAGCCAAGAGAAAGCAGTAGAGGAAGTTATGGGCAAACCATCAGAATCCTATCATGAACTACCAACATACTTGTATATGTTGAATAGTACGAACCCTAGATCTATCGTACATTTGGAGAAAAAAGAAGATGGTACATTCTTGTTTTTATTCATTGCTCTTGCTGCTTCAATTGAAGGATGTATACATTGCTGACCAACAATAGTTGTTGATGGGGCTTTCTTAAAATCAGCCTATGGTAGAACTTTGATCACGACTTGCACACACAATGCAGTAAGTAAAATATATCCATTAGCTTTTGCAGTGGTTGATTCAAAAAATGATGCTGCATGGACATGGTTTTTCAAAAAGTTCAAAGAAGCATACGAGTACGGACCAGGAAATGTGCTTTATTTCAGACAGACATAAAAGCATTGCAAAAGGGGTAACAACTGTTTATCCTCGTGTTGGATACTATGCTTGTACATATCACATTCTAAACAACCTGAAGAAAAAAATCAAGAGAAATACCAAGAAAATGTCCTAGTTGTTCATGAAAGCAGCAAAAGCATACACAATCCATAAGTTCAACCATTACATCACAGAACTAGCAAATTTGGATTACAAAATACCGATATACTTGCAAAACGATATCGGATACAAGAAGTGGGCAATTGTGTTTGCAACAGAGCTTAGAAGACCTGTAATGACATCAAACATTGTAGAATCCATGAATGCCACAATAATGCAACAAGAGAGCTACCAATAAAAACTTTGCTAGAAACTCTAAGATCATTGGTGCAAGATTAGAGCCATACAAATAGGAAGATAGCAGCATGCACATCTTCTAGACTGATAGAAAAGTATGAAGAAAAGATGTTGAAGAACATGACGTATGCCACCGCTATGAAGGTCAACTTATTGTTCCAATTCTTTTTCTCTCTTTAAATATATTCTATCTGAGAACAATAGAGTACATTCTAATTTTATGTAATTTATTATAGGATATTATACGAATAGAAACTGAGAACAAATAGAGTACATTTTAAAATAAAATTTAGCTTAGGATGTTACTCGAGTAAAAACAAAGATCAAAATGAGTACATTATAAACTATCATTTAGCTTAGAATGTAAATCGAGTATAAACCGAGAATAGAACGAGTACATTATAAATTATAATTTAGCTTAGAATGTTAATCAAGTACAAACTGGAAAAAAAGAGAGTTCATAATTCTATTCACTGAATGAAACTATATTATTTTGCAGGTTAACCCCTCATCTAATGACATTTACATGGTGGTGGACAACCAGGAAACACATGTTGTGAACCTGGCAGAACATAAATATACGTGCTGAAGGTTTCAAATAGATGAGTTTCCATGTGGATATGCATTGGCAGTAACAAATGAGAACAAAACAAACCCATATCAGTATTGCTCAAGATACTACACTAAAAAGGCACTTGAAGCAGCATATACTCCAATTGTTTATCCAATTCCTACAGATCAAACAATACCAATACTAAATGATGTCAAAGAAGATACAGTATTGCAACCCATTAGGAAAACAAACCAGGAAGACCTAGAAAACGGAGAATGAAAGGTGTATGCAAACAAAAACCAAAGAAACATTGCTATAGATAGGGACAGGCTGAGCACAATAGAAGAACATGCAAAAACAAGCCAATAAAATGAACACCAATAAGATCTAATAGAATTACTATCCATACATTTGATTGATAAAAATAAAGAAATTTACAACTTCTGTACATTCCAAAAGACATCAAGAAGTAAACTAGAAATTGATAGGAACTTTACAATTCATATTGTTCATTGAAATATTTGTCATGAATGTAACTTCCAAAATCTTCATCTTTTTCATTGAGCAACAACTCAATTCTCAGGTTCACTCTCAATTTGATCATCTTGCTCATTCTTCTATAGTGATACATTAGACAAGAGATCCTTTGACAGTAACCCTCAATGTCAAAACTCTTCATCAAATGCTTGCCCATGACAAAGTATTTTGTATTAGAAAAGGTATAAGCACCACAACCACTGCACAAAGAAAAAGGAAAAAAATAAAGAGTACAAAAAGAGTATAAAACAATTTAACACATACATACACTAAAACAGAAAATTTATAGTCTCTCTTGCAAAGGTAGGCCGTCGACATGTGAAATATTTAGCTGCTGTTTAGGACTTTCTAAATGTAACTTGGCATACTTCCTTGAACCCTATTTATCATAAGAGTTATATACTTCGGAATAAGAATACTATGGGCTTGCAAACATTTGACAACACTTTCATTATGCTCTTCGCTTTGAATAGAGCCATACACATACATAGTCCTTGAAGAAAGTGAAAACCTCACCAAAAACCATTGATTATGGTTATTGACAGGAATGAGAACACTGTCAACCTTAGACCAAGATGTGTTGCAAGACATGCCAAGTCCATTCATGTAATTACTGATCAAATCCATAGGACTAAAACACATTTCATCATAACTTGCAGCAAGAAAAGTAGTATACAAATCTCGAATGTACTGGTCAAAAAATTCGTCAGTGGTCGTAGATTTCTTCTTTAGATTATCATACTCACTCTTCTTCCTCAAGTAGTAAAGGAGTGAATTAATATGCTGCAAACACAAACAACAATAAAACCACAAATGAGTACAAATCAAGAAAAAAATTGTGTTAAAAAATGAGTATAAAACGAGAACAAACCAAGGACAAAATGTCTTAAACAAAAAAATACATATCGAAGAACAAAAATCATGACCACAATACGTCAAGTCAAAAAACCAAGTCTTAGACTTGATTTTCTCAAAACCAGGATTAAGAAGATCATCCTCGTCATAATACATTTGCTTCTTGGAAAAAAAACAAGGAAACAAGAAAGGTTAAAAACAAATTATTGAATATAAAAAATAACAAAAAAGAAAAAAATACTCTCTTTTGGAATCAAATCCAACTTCTAATGAACATTGGAAAGCATAGCTCAGCTGATAATCAATTGAATCAAGCTTGTCTTCAAAAGGATAACCATCCCAAAATAAGTGACTCAAAGATTTTTAGCCAACATATTCTCGAACACTTCCAAAGCTTTTCACAAAGGGCAATTTCAAGGCAGGACTTCGTCTAACATTTCTAATTGGACGAGGTGTAACACCCTCTTCTTCAATAGTTGGTTTCTCAACAACAACAACATCTTATCTAATACATGTAGAACCTCAGTAGCACCCTTAGCATTATCCTCAATAGGAATAATTGTCCCAACATCAGTAGCACCACCCTCTGTAGGAACAACTGCCCCAACATCAATACAACCACCGTCATCACTATCCATAGCAACATTTACAACTTTGGCACTATCACCTTCAACAACTTCAGCCTTATCACCTTCAGCAACTTCAACCTTATCACCTTCATGAGCATTTATAACTTCCTATTCAACAATATTAGCAACATGCACATCATCATCATGCAAAAGTGTGTTCACATCAAAATCATCACCCACATAAGTTGCCATTTTGCGTCTTTCATGCTCTCCAGCTTGAGCACTCTGTACAAAAACAATGAGTACAAAAGGAGAACAAAATGAGTACAAAATAGCACAAGTCACATGATGTATAAGATAGTAAGAATAAAATCAGTACAAATAGATGGCAATTCGAGAACAAGCAACATAATTTACATAACAACTTTAAGACAAAAGGAAAACACGAGTACATAATGAGTACAAGATGTTAACTCGTCAGACTTCTCCAACCCAACAAGCTTTGCAATTTTGTCTAGAGAACTAAGAACCTTGTCAAATTTATCTGAAACCACTTCCAAATAGTGCATAACATCGCTCTTAAATTGTTTGTAATTAGCAATCAATTGAGTTAACCTAGAAGCAAGCAAATTGAAATATGACACGCTGTGAAGATTTTCATCTTCGCGACTACATTCTCCAGCAACTCTAACTAAATCAAGAGAGTCTGAAAAGCCTTCAACCTTCAAACTTGCATATAATTCACCCAAATCCAATTGCTCAACCTCAATAGCAATAGCAAACACATTCCTCACTTTCACCTGAAAAAGAAAAATTAAGTATCTAAACAACAAACCAAAATCAAGAAATCATAAAACGTAGATAAAAATAAAATGAAAAAAATGCAAAACCAAAAACTTACACTTTGACTTCTAAAAACTTTCTTATTCAAAATCCTGAAAGCTATTTGAATGTTTGAGGTCTAATTCACAATTCTTGGGATACTATTCCCAATCTTCCAAGCATATAAACCCTCAACACATGCACAACATTCATAAAACCAAACTTCCAATGCCAAAGGAAAACCGTCCAGCCTATAAGTGAAGTTTTAGCTTTTGAATGGTTCGTGTGTGGCCTCAACTCTCTTCTTCAATACTCTTTTCATTAAACTCAATAATTCATTGAAAGCAACACGACCTCATGGAAACTCATTATACAAACTAGATTCAATAATGTCAAAATTTAAGCGAGTCAATGACGTCTCTCGCCTCGTATTCATCACAAACCAATGAATAAAAAATAGCACAATCATATGTAAAGCATTTTCATTCGAGTCCCACCTTCTAGCCTTAGAAAACTCTAACAATGAAACCTTATGAACTGCCTTTAAATTAGCAAAATACTTGTTCATTAACTATCCATTAAAATTCAAAGAAACAACAGGATAAGTATCACCATGACATGCTAGGCCTGTTACAAGCGCACACTCCTCAATCCCAAATTTCAACTGTAATATCCCCTACTATTACAGTCGGAATACTGTAGCATTTTGTCTAGTTTTGGGATGTTAGGGTTGTGAGGAATCTTGGTTTTGAGGTTTTGATCTTGGTTGGAAGCGTCCAACGTGCGTTCTGCGTGCGTTGGAGATTCTGGAGTTCATCTACGTGCGTAGAAGATGAGCTCTACGTACGTTGATCGACGTTGAGATAGGTCGTGGATGTGCCTCAGCATGTCTGCGTACATTAGAGAGGTTCAGTGTGCGTTGAACGTTTCTGGAACATGCACCGTGAGTGTGAGGGAAGAACTGCGTATGTTGCACATAGTGGAATGTGTGTAGATCTTGATCTGGAGGATGAGGAATCATCAGCTCATCACGTCTGCGTGTGTTGAGGATGGTACAATCCACGTAGATGTCGGACTATGCGTGTAGAAGGAGTACTGCGCACGTAGATGCATGCCTTCTGAAATATTGTAGGTGCAACATGGCATGTCAGTTGTGAGAGGCTATAAATAGCTCCAACTGTTCTTTTTCCATCAGAACTCACTCTTCAACACTGAAAATACTCTCTGAATCATCTCTTTCCATTTCCTTTGCTTCTCTTGCTTTTCTTTGATTCCTCTTGGAGCTTTAAGGTAAGAATTACTCCTTGATCCTTTCTTTTTCTTAATTTTGATCATGAATCAAATGTTTAGGATTTTAGCTAAGATTTTTGGATGATTATGATTTCTGTGTTTTTGAGGGTTTGGGAGTTGTTTGATGTTAAGTTATGACTGATTGAGGTTAGGATCAATAGATTTTAGCTTTGGTTTTAGAAGTTTTGGAAATTGTGATATGGGTATAACCCGAGCTAGGGTTTGGATTTTCATAGATTTTTGAGTTATTTGGAGTTGGGTTCTGTTATATATTGATGAATATGGGTTAGAGATACCATAATCATGGTTGATTTGAATGGATTTGATGACTTGTATTTTGAG